>JAJPUD010002054.1:16933-30717 GCA_023553655.1 Myrmecobius fasciatus | reverse complement strand
ATACCTGTGTAGGTATGCATTTTTCCCTCAGATAGACCACAGATTTCTAGAAAGCTGGCACATAGTAGGAACTTGATAAATGCTTTTTGAATGATTAACTGATTTTCCTGAATTTTCTCTTTTGGGAGGGCCAAACATCCCCAGTTCTTTCCAATGATTCTTTATGAGACAGGCTCAGGGAACTTTCTGTTATTTTTTCTAGCCACTAGACTAAGCTATATAAAAGCAAAATTTTCTTTTTTTAAAATTTTATTTGCATAACATATGTGTGGGTAATTCTTCAACAACAACCCTTACATAGCTTTCTGTTACAAATTTTTCCCCCCAAGTCCCCACCCCTCCCCTAGATGGCAGGATATCCACTACATGTTAATTATGTTAAAATATTGGCAAATCGAATATATGTATACATATTTCCAAACTTAGCATTGTTGTGCAAGAAAAATCTTATCTACACAAAAGATATATCAGATAAAGGAAACACAATGTTAAGCAAACATCAATCAAGGAGTATGAGAATGTTATGTTGTGGTCCACATTTCACATCCCTCTCTCTGGGTGTATATGGCTTTCTTCAGTGAACAATTGGAGGTGGTTTGAAACATTTCATTGTTGAAGAGAGCCATGTCCATCAGAATTGATCATCATATAGTACTGTTATTGGTGTGTATAATGATCTCCTGGTTCTGCTATTTCACTCAGCATCAGTTCATGTAAGTCTCTCCAAGCCTCTCTGAAATCATCTTGCTGGTCATTTCTTACAGAACAATAATATTCCATAATATTCATATACCATAATTTATTCAGCCATTCTCCAATTGAAGGGCATCTATTTAATTTCCAGTTTCTAGCCACTACAAAAAGGGCTGCCACAAACATTCTTGCACATGTGGGGCCCTTTGCTACCTTTATTATTTCTTTGGGATATAAGCCCAATAGAAATGCTGCTGGGTCAAAGGGTATGCACAGTTTGATAACTTTTTGAGCATAGCTCCAAATTGTTCTCCAGAATGGCTGTATCCGTTCACAGCTCCACCAACAATGCATCAGTGTCCCAGCCCTCCCACATCCCCTCCAACATTGATCATTAACTTTTCCTGTCATTTTAGCCAATCTGACAGGTGTGAAGTGGTACCTCAGGGTTGTCTTGATTTGCATTTCTCTGATCAATAGTGATTTGGAGCACCTTTTCATATGACTCTAAATAGTTTTAATTTCATCCTCTGAAAATTGTCTGTTCATATCCTTTGACCATTTATTGATTGGAGAATGGCTTGAATTTGTATAAATATGAGACAATTCTCTATATATTTTAGAGATGAGACCTTTATCAGAACCCTTTAATGTAAAGATGATTTCCCAATTTATTGCTTCCTCCTAATCTTGTCTGCATTGATTTTGTTTGTACAAAAACTTTTTAACTTAATATAGTCAAAGTTATCTATCTGATTTTCAATTAAGAGTTCCAGTTCTTCTTTGGACATAAATTTATTCCATCTCCATAGGTCTGAGAGGTAAACTATATTACATTCCTCTAATTTACTTATAGTATCACTCTTTATATCCAGATCATGAACCCATTTAGATCTTATCTTGGTATGTGGTGTTACATGTGGGTCAAAGAAATTTCTTTTTAAAAAATCTTTTTCTTTTCAAAACATATATATGATAATTTTCAGCATTCACCCTTGCAAAACCTTGTGTTTCAATTTTTTTCTCTCTCCCTTCCTCCTCCCCCCTCCCTTAAATAGAATGTTAAACATGTGCAATATTTCTATACATGTTTCCACAATTTTCATGCTGCACAAGAGAAAACATCAAAAAAGGAAAAAAAATGAGAAAGAAAACAAAAGCAAGCAAATAACAATAAAAAGATGAAAATACTATGTTGTGGTCCATACTCAGTCCCCTTAATCCTTTCTCTGGGTGAAGATGGCTCTCTCCATCACAAAACCATTGGAAATGACCTGAATCACTCGCTGTTGAAAAGAACCACATCCATTAGAATTGTTCATCATATAATTTTGCTGTTATTGTGTACAATGTTCTCCTAGTTCTACTCATTTCATAGTGAACGATTTCTAAAGTCCCTTTCATCTCCGACATTCTGTAATTTTCTGATTGATTTCTCACCACTTGAAACCTTGCCTTCAGAGAGTCCAGAAAATACTTTGGAGCAATGGACTTGGGGTCATGGAGACAAAATGAGAACATGGAACCTTGAGTTTGGATCCAGACAGACACATTATATGACTTCGGGCAAGTCATCAGGAAATTTATCTGAGACTCAATTTCCTCCCCTGTAAAATGAGGTCAGCTTAAATGACTTTTAAGCTTTTTTCTAGTTTTTAATCTATAATTTCAAATTATCCTTAAAGAACAATATAAAGCCATCAATTACTAAGTAGGAAAAACCTGGGTCGTCAATCAGCTTTTATGTGATTTTGAGCAAGTCATTTCTCTGTCCCTGAGATATACCAGGTTCCCTTTCCCATTATTCATAGTGTCTACCTCAGTGTCCTGCACACAGCAGAGGGTCCCAATATTACATATACCCCCCTAGTTCAACAATCCTTACAGACAAACTGAGGCTTATTGACTTTTAGTGACTTGCCCATGATCAGAAAAATAACAAGCATCAGAGGTTGCATTTGAACTTGGGTCTTCCTAATTTCGAATCTTGTCTTTCCATTGGGCTTATTCTCTAGTAGATGCATTATAAATGTTTATTATTATTGAGCAGAATTTGATTCACATTGATAATAGCCTCCTCTGTAGTCCATGCTGGGGGAAGGGACAAGAATCTTACTAAGATCCTCTAATAGTTTCTACCTTGTGAACTGCAGATCATCAGAGAATTTATATGTGTACCCCAAACTGCCATTTGGATATTTATTTAAAACCAACAAAATATGCAGTGTGAATATTAACATATTATTGATGCTTTGTGTCTAATAAGAAATAAAAATCTTTAAATCTCAACATCACATCAAAGCACTGAGCTGGCTTATGGCTATATCTTTGCTCTGAGCACCCAGAACTGTTTGAGAAATTTGTGAAATCCCCACTGCCTTTTCCCCACAACATCTGCTTTTTACAACTTACATTTCTGTAGCCACTTCCTCACCTTTCAAACAAGATAAAAGCTCAGCCAGATCTGAGCTAGGCACTTCCAGAATGTCCAATTTTGGAAAGTCACAAAGTCAATCCAGCATCTCTGACCACGATATGGTCTATTAAGCTGAGACACTTCTAGCAGACTGAAGAACAAAGTTGAACACATAGGACGATTATTTAAAAATAGCGAATATATAGATACTAGTTTACAAGGATGCAGTTAGGTCATAAAATGGTTAGTGTATTGAGCCTGGAGTCAAGAAGGTTTGAGTTCAAATTCATCCAGAAACACTTATTAGCTGTTGGATCTTGGGCAAGTCACTTAATTTCTATTTGCACCAGTTTTCTTAACTGTAAAATGGGATTTAAAATAGTACCTATCTTCTAGGGTTGTTGTGAAGATTAAATGAGATAATATTTATAAAGCTCTTAGCACAATATCTAAAATATGGTAGCTGTTATTAAATGCTTTGTTATTTAGTCATTTCAGTTGTAGCAACTCTTCATTATCCCATTTGGGATTTTCTTGGCAAAGATACAAAAACAGTTTGCCATTTCCTTTTCCAGCTCATTTTACAGATAAGGAAACTGAGGTAAATAGGATTAAATGATTTGCCCAAGATCACACAGCTAGAAAATATCACATAACTAGTTAGCTATTATTATTATTATTATTATTACATAGCTGATTTGACACTTACAGCAATGCAGTTTAATGGAATGTGAAATTAATTTAATCTTATCTGCAAAATGGTACTACAAAGACCTTATTATCCACTATCACTCAGGAAATATGCATCTGAAAAGGGATTTGAATTCAGGATTCATAAGTAGAGCATTCAGTGAATCATACTGTATTTAACTTTCCCATCAGCTCCCAGATGTTTATTGATTTCTGCCCTCTATAGTTTTGCCCCATATTCTAGCCTCCCCCTCCAAATGTCTGGATAGTACATCTCCAGGTATAAATTGACAGTTTCACAAAAGGTAATGTTGACCAGGAGACCGGTACAAGAGGATTTTGTGAAAGTTTGATCAAAATGTATTAGAATGAGAAAAGTACAGAGTTTGAAATAAGAAGACCTGGATTCAAATCCAAATTCTTGCACTTAATTATTGTGATCTTAGGTAAATCATTTAACATGTATCTGAACTTCAGTTTCCCCATCTGTGAAAAGAGGGAATTATATCCCATGATCTCTAGTGTCTCATTCTGAAAAAAATGTGAAACCTTTTCCATAAGTAATCACATTTTTAGAAGAGGCATTTTTCTTTGCTTTTTTGTTTGTTTATTTTTTCCAGGTGCATTCAAACTCCACAGTTCTTTTTCTGGATATGAATAGCATTTTCCATCATGAGCCTTTTGGAATTGTTTTTGATCACTGTATTGCTGAAAAGAGTTGAGTCTTTCATAAGCTGATCATTGCAACATACTTGCTGTTACTATGTACAATATTCTTCTAGTTCTGCTCTCTTCACTCAGAATAAGTTCATGGGTTTTGAGGTTTTTCCAAAATGCAAAAGAAGCAATTTCCTAACCAAATGAAACTAATAATTTTTGATTTTTCCATTAGTTTATTTTTTTTCAAATAGCAAATTTTAAAGATCAATCACTATTCTTATTACCCCTTCTAGCAAATTTATCAAACAAGGGAAAAAATCTTAACACATAGCCACACCATCTGACAAAGCTAGTTACCACACTAATTTTCCAAAAAATATATATTCTTAAAAATATATGAATTTGAAGTTTACCTTCACTCTATCAGGAAGTGAGTGGTGAGTTTCATCATTCCCTAGGATTTGTTTAGTATTGTGCTTATCAGTTTAAAACTTATCAGAATTTCTAATGTTATTTAAAGTTTTCTTTCTCTATAATACTGCATTTTATATGAATTATTGCTTTTGCTCATTTTTCTGTGCATCAATTCATAGAGTTCATTCCAATTTTCTCTGAACTTGTCCATTTCATCATTTCTTATGGCACAATAATATTCTATTTGTATACTATAATTTGTTTAGCCATTCCACTTTTAGAAGGACACGTCTTCAGTTTCCAATTTGTGAATACTTTTTTTTGTTGCTGTTAAAAATGCTGCTAAATTTTTTTGGGGCCCATAGATCTTTTCTCTTTTTCTTTGCCTTCTTTGGGGCATAGGTATTGTTGGGGCAAAAGTCATCATATATACTTTGGTGATGTTCTCAACATAGTTACAAATTTCTGGTCAGTACTATCCATCCACCAATATTTTTCTAGTAGACTTGTCTGTGCATATTCCCTCCAACTTTTCTCATTTTCTCCCTTTGGAACATTGTCATGTGTATTTTTTTTTTTTTTGCTTGTCTGACAGGTCTTAAATGGAACCTTACAGTCACTTTAATTAGATCTTCTCAAATTACTTGTGATTTAGAATATTCTATATGTTGATAATTGCTTGGATTTTGTCCTTTAAATGATTCCTATACATTAGATATCAATTAACAAATGGCTTTTAGAATTATAAATTTGAATTAATTTCTTTTACTCTTGAAAGCTAGACCTTTATTGGAAAAAAAAAAACTTGCTGGGATTTTTCTTCCAATTATCGGTTTCCTTTATAAATTTTACTATATTATCTATATTTAAGTAAAAACTATAAAAATTTTATATAATACAAATTTTCCTCTTTTTGTAAATTATAAATTAACAATTATAAATATTGAGCCCTCTATTATTTCATTAGTTAAGGATTCTGTACCTATCAATAAATAGGAAAGAGCACATCTTGGTATATAGTTGTAAGATATTCGTTTAAACCACATTTCATAAACAGTTTTCCCAGCAGTTTTTATCAAATTCCTTCCCTCATGAAATGACTTTAAAAAACTGAGCTTCTGTGATAGAGATTTGCTTCTTTAGGTTGTATGTATAATCTGTTCCACTGTTCCACCTTGATTTTTAAAATACTTCCATGCAATTGTCTTAATGATTACATCTTTGTAGTACAGTTTGAGATCTGCTACTGACAGATACCTTTTCTCTCTGCTTTTTTATTATTTGTCATTTTCAATCATATTCAATTCTCTGTGATCCCATTTGAGTTTTTTTGTGTCAAATACTCTAAAATGGCTTGCTATTTCCTTCTCTAGCTTATATTGCAGATGAGGAAATGGAGGTAAATAATGTTAAGTGACTTGCCCAGGGTCACATAGCTAGTAAGTATCTGAGTACAGATTTGAACTCAAGAAGATGAGTGTTGGTGGCTCTAAATCCAGCTCTCTATCTACTGTATCACTTAGCTATCATTTTTATTATTACCTTTGTGACATTACATATATATGTATATATGTATACACACACATATATATGTATATATATATGTGTATGCATACATATATATATATAATTTGTATCAATTTGTATCTCTAGTACATAGTACAGATAGTGGGAACTTAAGAAATACTTGCTGATTAATGATTGCTAGACAAAATTATCTCCAATATGGAGAGATTGGGGCTTTGTTCCAGTGAGTCAAATTCAGATGCTACTTGAAGATGCACTGGAGCACTTAATAGCCAAGGTTAATGAATTATTATAATAGCACTTCCTCTATCCATTCCCTGTTCTAAGCATGACTTTGGTTTGTGGTACTTGCCCTGAGTTCCAAGTATGAGGAGTGAGGAGTATAGATGATTGTATATTTGCTGTATTTGTTTTCTAGGTCACCAGAATCTCTGTGTCTGATAATCTAAATCAGAGAAAGAATTCAAAATTCATCAGTACTTTTGCTCCCTTAGTTCTTTAAGAGTGGTTTAAAAAATAATCATTGATACCAGAGTCTAATTAATTACTTGGTGAACAAACAATAATTCCAAAATGGTAAGACTTAATAAGAGTAAACCGTGCATCCCCCTCTTTGGGAAGAAGGAGGAAAAAGAAAGAAAGGGTTCACTTTGGAACTGGCTGAAACCTCCCCCCAAAAAACAGCTCTTCTCCAAATTTTTGATGTAGTTTCAACAGTCTTGCAAGCCTAGCACATTGGGTAGTTTATTGGATTAGGAGAAGATTGATATTTGGTTCTCCCTTGTGACACTTTACTGAATCAGTTCGGCCTCTAGTTGGGGCTCACAGTCTTTATCCAGGGAAGTCATACCTGTACAGAAAGGCTAACCATCCCCACCATCTACCATGGTAGACATGGTAGGCAATCTGCCCTAAATGAAGTAGTCAGTCCCCTGAGAAACACGAGGCACATTTAGCAGGCAAGTCAAGCCACCATGACCTTTGATTACTATCTCCTCTCATATTCTTGTGGAGAAAGTCCTGACCTCTGGGATAGCATTACTTTCAACCCAATGCCCCCAGTCTTCATTCTGGGGACCAAGCACTATTGAGATGCTGTCTGGCAGGTGATTCCTGTAGGTACTACAGTCACAGCTACCAAAAATCTAGAGAATTCCCTAGTGCTTCCAAATGGCTCAGCGTCAAAAATTATCACTTTTCAGTGAAAATGAACTTAAAAAGAAGAATCACCATGCTTTGCTAGTGCACATGAAGGACGATGGAACATTTGCATCTGACTTTTACTTGAAACCTTCCTTATGTATTATCTGTCCCTTGTAGGAATTCCTTGAATTCAACAATTGTCTTACCCTGCAGCTCTTTGTATTTTGAGCACTTGGGTCAATGTTTTCTATTAAAAAAAAGAGCATTAATTTATCCAGTTATACTTTTGTTTAGTCATTTTTGACCCATCTTTAAAAGGGGGTTTGATTAAAGTCACCACTATGTGACAACCAACCAACCAAAAGAATGATTGAGTCACCACTATATGTCAAGCCCTGTGCTCTGCCCGAATACAAAGACAAAAACATAATATTTTCTTCCTGTAAGAGACTTATGTTCTGGTGGGCTAAAATGTATGTACGCATGTATGTACACACATGTGTGAATCTCACACATATATGTTTCTCACACATATTTCTTTGCATATATGTGTAATAATACATTTATATCTATAAAATATATACAAAATCATTTGGGTGGGTGGTATATTCACCAAGACAAAGTGAATAGACAACTAGCCTCGGAGTTAGGCAAATCTGGGTTCCTGTGACTCATATTGCCTATGTGATTCTGAGCAAGTCATTTAACGCCACCTAGAGAATCAAGAGACTTTCCAAGATCATAAGTTGGGGAATGGGTGCTGGACTAAATAAGTAGAGGATGTTCCTCACCAGTAGTTCCCCATGTCATAGGAATGATCAATTGTCCTCTGACCAATAACAACAAATGTGAGCGGAAAGCACTGATAAATAGTATTTGAGTTAGGATTAGAAAGGGGGGTGAAGGTTAGAATTGGAGTCTAGAGATTCTTGAATTTAAAGACAAGGAAAAAGTATATTCTATGTTTCCTCAAGAGCCAATGGAAAGGTATTGAAATGGGAGATGTTAAGAGTTTTCTATACCTAGGGGTTGGTGTTATGTGCTTTCTAGAGCCCCCAAGTTGGGATGACAAAATATAGTATGCTTTCTAGATCCCCACACTGAGTTGACAAAATAGACTATATGCTTTCAAGAGCCCCTACACCAAGGTGAATTAAAATATCTCTAGGGGATGTTGGGACCAGCCCGAGTCCTTGGTCTTAGTGGAAGAGTGATGAGGTGAGAATCACATGGATGGCCAAAGATGGAGTCTGTTTATTCGAGTCAGCTTTCCACCTTATAAACCCTATAACCATGAAGTACTGCACATGTACCATCTTATTAGTGACAGGTGTTTCCTTTTTAGGTATAACTCTGCTTCAAGTAAACACAGGTGGTCATCATCCCCCCACTCCCGACTTCTCAGGAAGGTTGAGAGCCCTTAGGGGAGATAGGGAGCTGAACCAGATATTGTCAGCAGGTTCCCTCTGGGCTGAAAGGTTTTATACTTCACCCGGAGTTCCCCCACTGTGACCCTCTACAGTTTGGGAATAAGTATTTATGTCAAGCATTGAGCTAAGTGCTTTTACAAATATTATCTAATTTGACACCTAATCCATAGGGCTCTTGTGAAGCTCAAATGAACTAAGGTAAATTGAGAGCAAAATAAGCTCCAATAAGTTATCCTGAGCATCTGCCTTTATCCCCAGTGGATACTGAGTAGGAAAATACAGATGTTTCAGTGTGGCCCATCTTCTGTTCTACAGACACACCTTTGAGCCAATCTCTTGAACAGGGGCTGGGAAATCGGCTTCATGACAGAAAGGATGGTACACAAGGCCGTCCTTACTTAGTGTGATTTTTTTCAGAAGCTTATGCTTGAGGAAAAGCTTTCAAGTTATTTAGTTCAATATGCCAAGCTCCTTAATTACCATCCATCTGCAATTCCACCGATAAAGATTCATTGGTTTGCTTCTACTGTTGTTCCTGGAAGGCTTTATTCAAAATTCAAATATTATACTAAATGGTTAAAATATTAACTTTTGAGCACCTGTTAGCAAGATAGAAACTAATAAATAAGCTGACAACTAGTTCCAAGGGAATGGGACAGCAAACTTTGATGAGAGAGAAGCCAGAAAAAAACAGACACAATGCCAAATAATGAGATGATTAAGCCTGATGTGGTGAGCCAGAATGTAAGATCTCACTGGGAGCCTTCGATACAGCAGGTATCAATAGTAGTGGTTAAGACTGAAGGTCCTTGAAGAAAATTTTTATCCACTTACCTACTGTACATATTTTCTTTAGTATTTGAATCTTTTTGTCTTTGTAGTGCCAGTACTTAGTAGGACAAAGTATTTTGTTTTCATTGTTGTAGGAAACAATTCCCTCCATCAATGTAAACCAATTTTAGAGGGCTACCCAGAGCACTTGGAGGTTAACTTAATTGTTGTTTTGTCATTTTTCAGTCATGTCTGACTTTTCATAACCCCATATGGGGTTTTCTTGGCAAAGATACTCCAGTTCATTTTCAGATGAGGAAACTGAGGCAAACAAATCCTTGCCCATAGTTATTTGGGCACATAACTACTAAATATCTGGGGCCAGCTTTGAGCTCAGTTCTTGACTCTAGGCCTAGTGCTATATTCACTTCTGCTCCTAAATTCAAACCAGTTTTGTCAGGTGGGACATTTGAACCTAAGTCTTTCTGCCTCTAAGACCAGTTTTCTATCCATGATACTATGCTGTCTCTAATAGAAGGCTCTTCATAAATATATTGTTAATTGACTGACCTCATAACATTAGAAATACAAACACCAATCACTACTGTTCTTTCATCATTGACAAGATACACTTATGTCCCTCATATTCCTCCCTGACTCATATTTGGCCAATAGGGTTTCAAAGCAGAAATTAACCTATAAACTTACCCAAGAGGTCTTCCAAAAGTAGGTCATCCCCCTGAATCACTACAGTCTGGGCAAAATGGCTCCAAATCCCTCCCTTCTAGTCCTCTCTCCTCAGTAAGTCTTATTTGACCATCCCCTCCTGAAGCCATCTATGTTTCCTCTGAAGTAAAGATTAACTTTACAGTTTAGTTGGCAATTAATCATGTACTGCCGGTGGTTTCTCTGTTGTTGTTGTTGTTGGCAAGAGATAATATTGAAATCTATTTTTTTTATTTTTTAGAATCACACAATTTCAAGACACTC
Organism: Myrmecobius fasciatus; assembly: GCA_023553655.1. Classification (NCBI taxonomy): domain Eukaryota; kingdom Metazoa; phylum Chordata; class Mammalia; order Dasyuromorphia; family Myrmecobiidae; genus Myrmecobius; species Myrmecobius fasciatus. The sequence goes on along the minus strand of JAJPUD010002054.1, from coordinate 19,983 downwards.
TACAAACATTAATTTGCCTTTTGGTACTCTCCATGTGCTATCTTTGTCCAATGACTAATGAGCTGACACACTGCTTCCTCTGCAACATTCAGTCCTAGAGATTTATCCAAGACATTGGGAAATTAATGAGCTGGCTCAGGATCACAGAGTAAGAATATGTCAGTGGTTGGAACTGAATCCAGTTCTCCCTAACAACCAGGTCAACTATCTATTTACCATGTTGCTAATTTGTTGTTGTTGTTGTTATTGTTGCCTCATGATAATCAGGATTATCAGGAGAGATATTCTTGTCTTCCCATCTCTGTATACACAGAGAAATCATACCCAGCAGCAGCCAAGGGACTTTTCCCCAAACCTCAACCCCAGAGTCAGGTCTTCTAGACTGTGGGGTATTTCCAGACTTACATAACATCCTTGGGGAAGGCGCCTCTCCAGTAACTCCCTTACATTTTTTTTTTGAGTACTTAATTTTTTATTGAAGTTTTTTTTATTATTTTAAAACACATGCAAGGATAATTTTTTCAGCAATGACCCTTGAAAAACCTTGTGTTCCAATTTTTCCCTCCCTTCCCTCCACCCCTTCCCCTAGATGGCATTTAATCCAATATATGTTAAACATGGTAAAAAATATATGTTAAATCCCAAATAGGCATATATATTTATATAATTATCTTTTTGCACAAGAAAAATCAGATGAAAAAGTAAAAAAAAATGAGAAATAAAATAAAATTCAAGCAAACCACAAGAAAATAGCCTATTGCTATGTTGTAATCCACTCTCAGTTCCTACAGTCTTCTCTCAGGATGTAGGTGGCTCTCTTCATTACAATATCATTGGAACTGACCTGGATCATCTTATTGTTGGAAAGAGTCACATCCATCAGAATTGATCATCATATAGTCTTGTTGTCGTGTACAATGATCTTCTGGTTCTGCTCATTTCACTCAGCACCAGTTCATGCAAGTCTCTCCAGGCCTCTCTGAAATCGTCCTGCTGGTTATTTCTTACAGAACAATAATATTCCAAAACATTCACATTCATTAACTTATTCAGCCACTCTCCAATTGATGGGCATCCATTCAGTTTCCAGTTTCTAGCCACTACAAAAAGGGCTGCCACAAACATTTTTGCACATGTGGGTCCCTTTCCCTCCTTTATGATCTCTTTGGGATATAAGCCCAGTAGAAACACTGCTGGGTCAAAGGCATGTACTCCCTTTGAGAGTAGTTTCAAATTGCTCTCCAGAATGGTTGGATCCGTTCACAGATCCACCAACAATGTATCAGTGTCCCAGTTTTCCCACATCCCCTCCAACATATGTCATTATCTTGTCCTGTTATCTTAGATAATCTGAGAGCTGGGTAGTGGTATCTCAGAGTTGTCTTCATTTGCATTTCTCTGATCAATAGTAATTTAGAGCACCTTTTCATATAATTCAAAATGGTTTCAGTTTCTTCATCTGAAAATTATCTGTTCATATCCTTTGAGTATGAATTGGAGAATGGCTTGAATTCTTATAAATTTGAGTCAATTCTCTACATATTTTAGAAATGAGACCTTTATCAGAACCTTTGGATGTAAATTTTCCCCAGTTTATTTCTTCCCTTCTAATCCTGTCTGCATTAATTTTGTTTGTACAAAAACTTTTTAACTTAAAATAATCAAAGTAATCTATTTTCTTCAATAATGGCCTTTAGTTCTTCTCTGTTAACAAATTCCTTCCTTCTCCAGAGATCTGAGAAATAAACTATCCTGTATTCTTCTAATTTGTTTATAATATCATTCTTTATGTCCAAATCATGAACCCATTTTGACCTTATCTTGGTATATGGTGTTAGGTGTGGGTCTATGCCAAGTTTCTGCCATATTAGTTTCCAATTTTTCCAGCAGTTTTTGTCAAATAGTGAGTTCTTATCCCCAAATCTAGGGTCTTTGGATTGATCAAATTCTAGATCATTATAATCATTGACTATTTTGTCCTGTGAACCTAATTTATTCCACTGATCTACTACTCTTCACTTATTTCCCACTCCCCTCTCTTTAAAGATCCTCTAAGTTTTTGCGTTTAAAGTTTTGAGTCCTTTCTTTATCTCTTTCCCCTCTTACTACCTAAGATGGCAAGCATTCAGATACAGTTTATATATGTACAATGATGTAAAACATTTCCATATTAGTCATTTTGTAAAAGAAGACTTAAATAAAAGAAAACAACATTAAAGTGGCTTCAGTCTATATTCAGTCAATATAGTTCTTTGTATTTTTTTTCTGAAATTATTCTGCTCGTCATTTCTTAAAAAAATATTATTCCATTACAATCATATACCAGAGCTTGTTTAGTCATTCCTCAGTTGAGATCCATCTCTTTGATTTTCAAATTTTAGCCAGCAGAAAAGAGCTAAATATTTTTGTGCAAATATTTTTGGATGTCTTTGGGATATGGACATAGAATTGATATTGCTGGATCAAAGGATATGCATATTTTTATAGCTCTTTGAGCACAGTTCCAAATTGATTTCCAGAATGGTTCACAACTCCAGCAACAATGCATTAGTGTCCCAGTTTTCTCACATCTCCTCTAACATCTAATGTTTTCCTTTGTTTATATATGAGCCACTTTGATAGCTGTGAGGTGGTACTGCAGAGTTGTTTTAATGTATATTCCTCTTATCAATGAGAGTTTAGAGCATTTTTAAATAAGATTTTATATAGCTTTGATTTCTTTGTCTGAAAACAATCTGTTCATTTATTTTGACCATTTATCATTTGGAGAATGACTAGTACATTTATAAATTTGACTCAGTTCTCTATATATTTTGAAAAATGATGCAAATGTTGCAAAATCCCCTCCCTACTCACACATACACATACAGAAAGAGAGACAGAGAGAGAGAGAGAAAGAGAGAGAGACAGACAGACAGACAGACAGACAGACAGGCAGGCAGGCACAGATAGAGACAGAGAGAAAAGACACAGAGAGAGACATTGAGAGAGAGTGAGAGACATAGAGAGACAGAGAGACACATACACACAGGAGAGAGACAGAGACACAG
>JAJPUD010002054.1:0-16923 GCA_023553655.1 Myrmecobius fasciatus | reverse complement strand
TACAAAGAGAGACAGAGAGACAGAGACACAGAAGAGACAGAGAGAGAGAGCGCCTGATTTTCTGCTTTCCTTATAATTTTGGCTTCATTGTCTTTGGCTGAACAAAATTTTTCTAATTTTATATAATCAAAATTATCTATTTTACATTTTGTAATAGTCTCTGTATTTTCTTTGGTCCCAAATTCTTCTTTTATCCATAAATCTGACAGATAAACTAGTTCATGTTCTTTTGATTTGCTTATGACACACTGCTTCCTCTGCAACATCACCTTTTTATGTGTAATTCATGTAATCTTGTGTTGGTATATGGTGTGAGATATTGCTCTATACCTAGTTTCTATCATATTATCAAGCTTTTTTAGCAGTTTTTGTTAACTGCTGAGTTTTTATTCCAAAAGTTTAGACTTTGAGTTTCTTATATATTAGATTACAATGACCATTTACAATAATGTAATTTGTACCTAATCTATTTCACCATTTTATTTCTTAGTCAATTCTAGATTGCTTTTATACTACTACTTTATAATACAGTTTGAGATCCAATATACCTCATCTTCCTTCTTTCACATTTTTCATTGATTCCCCTGATACCCTTGAACTTTTTTCTTCCAGATGCATTTTGCTATTATATTTTCTATCTCTATAAAATGATTTTTGATAGTTTGGCATGACAATGAATATATAAATTCATTTAGACAGAATCATAATTTTTAGTATATTGGCTCAGCCTACCCGTGAGCAATTAATATTTCCCATCTGTTTAGATCTGACTTCATTTGTGTGAAAAGTACTTTATGATTATTTTCATCTGGTTCTGGGGCTTGTTTTGGCAAGTATACTCCCAAATATTTTTATGTTATTTACTATTATTTTTAAATGTAACTTCTCTTTCTATTTCTTGCTGCTGGACTTTATTGTTAATTTATAGAAATAGTGGTGATTTCTGTGAGTTTCTTTTTTGTCCTGCAACTTTGCTAAAGTTGTTAATAATTTTAAGTAGCTTTCAGTTGATTTTCTAGGATTTGCTAAGCATAACATCATTCCATTTGCAAAGAATGATAGTTTTGTTTCCTTATTGACTACTGTAATTTCTTTTTTTCTCTTATTGCTATAGTTAACATTTTTTACTGTAATATTAAATAATAGAGATGGTAATGGCAATCTTTTTTTCTGTCCCTGATTGTATTGGGAAATTTTCTAGCTTACCCCATTACAAATAATGCTTGCTGATGGTTTTAGATAAATATTACTTATCATTTTTAAGGTAAGCTCTATTTATTAAGCTCTATGTTCTGTTTTTAATAGGAATGGGTGTTTTATTTTCTCAAAGACATTTTCTGTCTTTTGAGATCTTCATATGATTTCTTTTGGCTTTGTTATTGATATCATCAGTTATTCTGATAGTTTTCCTAATATTGAATCAGCCCTGTATTCCTCGTATAAATCCTATCTAGTCATAGTGTATTATGCTTGTGATATATTGATGTAATCTCCTTGCTATTATTTTATTTAAACCATTTGCATCAATATTCATTAAGGAAATTGGTCTATAATTTTCTTTCTCTGTTTTGGTTCTTCCTGTTTTGGGGTATCAGCACATATTTGCATAATAAAAGAAATTTGCTAGAACTCCTTCTTTGCCTCTTTTCCCACAGTTTTAATAGTATCTGGATTAATTGTTCTTTAAATATTTGATAATAAGGTGATATTCACTTGGGAATCCATCTGGTCCTGGGATCATTTTTAAGAAGTTTGATTGGTTTGTTCAATTTCTTTTTCTAAGATCGGATTAAGTAATTTATCTTATTTTATGTTCTGTAAATCTAGTTAATTTATATTTTTGTAGCTATTCAGGCATTTCACTTAGACTGTCAGATTTATTGGCATATAATTGGGTAAAATACCTCCTAACAATTGTTTTAATTTTCTCTTAATTGATGATGAATTCACTCCTTTAGTTTTTGATGCTAGAAATTTGACTTTGTTCTTTTCTTTTTAAAATAAAATTAATCAATTGTTAGTATATTTTATTTTTTTATAGAACCAGCTTCTAAGTTTATTTATTAATTCTATGTTTTCCTTTACTTTCAGTTTTCTTAATCTCTTGTTTGATTTTCAGGATTTCCAATTTGGTGTTTAATTGGGGATTTTTAGTTTGTTCTTTTCCTAGGGTTTTTTTAATTGAATGTTCAATTAATCGATCTATTTTTTCTTTGTTTTATTGATGTGAGCAATTAGAAATATATTGAATTGAATGTGATTTTATTGGGTTATGATTTGAAAGGGAAGCATTTATTGTTTATGCTTTTTTGCATTTGGTTGTGAGGTTTTTAATGCCATAATACATGGTCAATTTTTGTGTGTCATATTCTGCTGAGAAAAGATATATTCCCATTCAATTTTCTCCAGAGATCTATCATATCTAAAATTTCCAGAATTTTATTCACTTTCTTAACTTCTTCCTTATTTATTTTTTTGTTTAGATTTATCTAGTTCTGAGAGGGGAATGTTAATGTCCTTCACTAGTTTAGTTTTAATATATATATTTCCTCTTCTAACTCATTCAACTTCTTCAAAAATTCAGATGGTACACCATTTGGTGTATATATGTTTACTATTAAGATGACTTCATTGTCTATGCTCTCATTCTCTTCTTAAGTCTTTTGATCCTTTTTTCAATGTTCTTTTTAACCCATACTTATCATACTATGCTGTCTCTCTATTTATGATTTTCCTCTTTCCCTTCCTCCCAGCTCTGGGGCTTCAGAATTCTGTGAATTTTAATCATATGGTCATTACCATTTCCATTATCTTTTTTTAAGGAGTAAAACAGCATGCCACTTATGGATATCCTGGGCAGAATCTTGGATTTCATTATGATTATTCTTGAAGTGTTATTGATCTATGCTTTTAAGGACTTTGCTATTGCTTGGACAAGTTTTCCTCACATTCACAACAATCTAATTCCACCTCTCACTCCTGAGTCCAAGTCAGAAAACAAAAGCATCCTCATGCACAATATGGCTCTGCTTATACTCTCACTTGAGAAGAAACCCAAAGTCTTCTTAACACAGACCTAACCTTTTAATAGATATATGAGGAGCCTTTCTATTAGGTCATCTGTTCCAGAACATCTTAATGATTTCAAATATTATGTTGAGGCAGAATGCCCTTTTTCTAACAGTATGGCATTATAACATTAATATTTTCAGGAAAAAATAATTTCTTACTGTATAAGGCTAATAAAATCTTAATTTCCTAGAAATACAAAGAATCAGTGACCATGGTTTGTATTGGTGCATTATCCAGAACTCCTTCCTTCATGGTCTCTCAGGACCTTTAGAAAGCATTTCCTTTTTAACCTTCTTCATTCCATGTCATTGACAGTTACCTATGTTGGCAAGTAAAGGAGAGAACTTGACTCTTTACATAAACTAAAGTCCGACTGTTTTTGTAAGGTGTTTTCAAACCAAGAGATTCTCAGAGTTGGATTCCATCACAAGGATACATAAGCTGCATTAGTTATAACTGTGGTGCATGAAAAATTTGAGAGACATAATTTGTGTAATTTATCATCTTACTAATTATAATTAGTGAGTAAATAAGAAAAGGATTGGTCATTTTGCCAACTCTTGTGGACCAAAGATGGATCATAGTAGCTTCTTGACATTTATATGCCCCTGAAAGAGTGGATATTCTTGACAGTAAATTCTGATTGGTTAACAATTAATGAGAATGAATATTATGAGAAGTGGATCTATTTTAATGAGGAGTTGGGGAGGTGACTCTATGTCATTTTTACTCTCAAACTACCCAGTCTAGAAAAAGATTCCCCCCCCCATTCAAGTTTGAATAGAACACAATGGGCTTTCCCACTTGCATGAGGTCTGAAGTAGAATGAGGAAAAAGTTAAACTAATTTCTTTATTAGCAATGTATTCAAATGCTGATTTGACCTAAGAGAGAATGAGTAAATTTGAAGGGAAAAAACCTTGATCTCCATTTGTCTCATCATCCCAGGATACTGAATTTGAGTGATATGAAAAAGGTTTCCCTGTCCAAAGCTCATGAGAAAATAAAATGGATTATACTTTGAAAGGCCATCTTCAGGTCCTCACTTCTCTCTTCACTCAAATGTTACCCAAGGGAAATTAATGATAGACATTAAGGATCTAAATAAGGTTGATAGTAACCAATAGACTTCAATCCTATTGGTGAGTTAGGTGGATGTCTATCCCAAGCATATGAAGACTTCTCAAAGATGAAAATAATTGGTTTCAAAGATCATGAAAGTAGCTGAAGCAGGTACTGTGGAACGCTTAGAGATTGGTCAGACATTGAAAACTCTGGAGTAACCCACTGCATCCTATGCCCTTGCCTTCATCTTGACTTTTATCTTGCCACTGGATTTTGAAGACTAGATGAGAGAGTGGGGCTGACAACTGTACAATTTTGCTTCACTTAAATCCAATTCCCTCACAAGTCAAAACAACACATTTATGAGGCCATTGTTTCTCTCTGAAAATGAAGAATGGAAAACAAAAGATGGAAAAACATTAAAAACCCACTTCTCTCAGCTGAGGTGATGTCCCATTACCACCCTCATTAGGCCCATAAAGTTTTAGTTTTTTTCCCCTATTCCAGGGTAGGACTGTGACTAAGGTAGACTGGAAAACAGAAAAAAAAATAAAACAAGAGGTTGGAAAACAATATCGAAAGGATATTATCCAATCCTTTCTTTCCAGGTCACACAGGAAATACTAAATAGCAGAAATGGACTTTGGAAGTAAGTCTTCTGACTTAGAGCCAGTTGTATTTCCCAAATACAGCTAGCTGTTCATCCAGGGCCATCTCTAGTCATCCTGATCTATAGCTGGCCGCTGAACCTAGATGACTCTGAGGGGGAGAATGAGACAGGTGACCTTGCACAGCCCTCCCTCATTTTAATCCAACTCACTTTAAGACCAACTCACTGATGTTATGGTCCTCTTCAAGACTGAAGGACAAGCAACAAGAACAAAGGGAAGACAAATCCAGGGCTCTGAATAGTTTTCAGGCATATGAATCATAAAAATGGCCTTAGTACTAAGTAAAAAAATAATAATCATGTTGTAAGGCCTGGTTTAGATCAGTCCCTCATGACAACAGTTCAAGGCAGAATCCTGCACTAGAGTTTCTGAGGAACTGATGCTCCATATTTCAAATGTCTTGCCTTTTGATCACAATCTTTAATGACCTTTGATATATTGCAGATTCATAGAATGTCAAGACCCAGTAAGGAGAATATTCAAACCTCTAGTCTTTTCTCTTTAAATGACCTTATATTATTATAGACTCAAATTATAGACTCAAAGATGCCAAAACTCAATAAAGAGAATATTCAAACCTCTAATTTTTTGTAGTTGTTTAATTCATTTTATTTGCTTGTTTTTGCATCATAAACAATCATTGCAGGAAATCTTGGAATTTCTTTGAATTTTAATTCACTCAAATAAACTTTCTCTTATAATAAGTATAATTAAGTAAGTGACCTCCCAGTGTGTCTTGGTTTAATGTTCTTCCCGTGGTTCCTTTGAAACTTTTTAAGGAATGTCTCAGGGAAGTTGTCCTGAGCATGTGCTGCATTTTAGAACTGAAAGAATACTTAGAGGATACCTGAAACTTATTGAAATGATGATTGATTATCTTAATAGTTATTTATACAAAATGATAGGTTTAAAGTTAGAAGTGTCCTGCAGAGTAATAAAGTTCATCCCCTTATTTTATATGCTATATGCTCTCTGAAATATTCCACCCCCCAACTTACACTTGAACACTGGTATAGTTCTAATTAACAATCAGAAAATAGACTTGAAATTAGTTCACAACAAAGACATTTACAAAGAGGGTATAGAAAGAACAGCTGGTATAATATATTCCCATTACAAGACACACACACACACACACACACACACACACACACGTTTGCATTTTCTCCCAAATACATATAGCATTCATAAGAAAAATTGAAAAATGGACATTTTTCACTAAAGGTGATGAAAATAAGAGAACTGTTGCTATTTTCTTATATCAAAATGTTGTAGGTCAAGATTCTTCAGACTTCCTAAAGTGATCTGCTCTCCTGAATCAGCCCACAATTAGTAATTGGTCCACAATAATCACAGTGCAGAATCACTTATCTGTTCTATTTTTAGTCATAGAAAGATATTAGGGAAATCCTGTGAATCTAATGAAGTACCTAGGTGGCACAGTGAATAGAACATTGGGCTTGGAGTCAGCAATCACTGAATTCAAATGCAACTTTCTGTACTTTCTAGCTGTATGGTCTTGGGCAAGTCATTTAACCCTATTTGCATCAGTTTTTCCATCTGTAAAAAGGGATGGAGAAGGAAATGGCAGACCACTCTAGTATATTTGCTAAGAAAACCCTAAATGGGGTCAAGATAAGTTAGGCTTTGATGATGACAATGAGTTTAATTAACCTTTGTAAATTTAATGACTTCTTACCCAAGTATTCTGAGGTTTCTATAATCATCTATATTTGGTCTGGACTTAAATTTTGACTCCCAGAGCTTGTACATTAGTTCTTGGTCTTGTTCCCTGATTTCTTGCTGTGTTCTCAGACTACTCCCACCACCTGGCACCCACCAGTTCACCAAAGAACTTATATTCTTCTGCCCCATTTCTCTGCTCTAGTATGTAACCACCAGAATTATTTTTAAAAGGATCTTTTGCTCTGAAAAGACTGTAGGAGAGCAATTCCTCCTTCAGTGTCTGTTCATGTGAACAGAGGTACACAGTGCTATCTCTGGGAGATTTGTTTTGAGCCCTAGAGTTCAAACATAATAGGGGAGTGTAGTATTCATATACCACACATGTAATAATAATGGTAATTTACGATTCCTAGTAATGTAGGTTCTGGAAGTACCATTTCCTTTTGAAGTGTTCTCACATAGGTAAAAAGTTTCATATTGGGCCACTTAAGTGAACTTTCAGGGTCTCTTTCTTCTTTGAGTCATTAACTGGCTCTCTTTGGTCTTTCAAGAGATCATTTTCCTTAAAGCTGCTTCCTCTTTCACTTGCTTGTCTTTCTGTATATGTGTATGTGGTCACTCTAAGGTAAATACATCATTTGTCACATCAGCAGCACTAACATTGTTGCTTAGGGGAAAAGAGCAGAAAATCTCAATCTCTTCAAGTATTCCAATATAGGAAGAGAATTATTCTTCTACTACACCTTCTAGCCCTTAAATTGGAACTTGGAATCTTCAAGTACTCACTAATTTGCTTTCTAATTAATTTTTTAGGCTCAAAGGGCATTTCTGCTTCCCTAAGCCTATCACAAGAGGCTTTCTGTCAACCCTTGCCTTCATGTGTTAGTAAAGAACCTATAATGATTAAGGAATTAATTTTCTCATTATTGTGGGATTGTAGGAACAATTCCCCAATATTCCCTGGATGCATTCTTGTCCTTATGTAACCATATCAACTGTAGTGAGCAAGGGAGTTTCCTGCCCAATATATAAATGAGACTACATCCTAGTGCATCCTAGTGCATCCTAGTGAAGTTAAATGACCCGCTTGATATCATACACATAGTAATTGTCAGGTTTGCAAATATCTTTACATGATCTCATTTGATCTTCAAAGCACTTCTATGAGATAGGTACTATATAAATATACGCATATGTATGTATGCATATATACATGTATATATATATGATCCAATTTACAGAGAAGCAAACTGAAGCTGAAAGAGGTTAAATGACTCAGAGAAGGTCACACAGGGGATGATGTGTCAGAGGTCAGACCCAGCCCAGGTGCTCTGACTCAGTGTCTTAAATAGCTAATACAAAATATAGAGTAGCCACTTAGTAATGGGCCTTTCAGAAGTAAGAATGATGGGAAATGTCCCAAGAGACAAGCTGATTGTATAACGGATCTCTTAGAGTAAAGTGAGGTGGAGATTTCTGGGCGTCACAGCTGGCTTGAGCACAAGAGCAGTAACAGAGTCAGCTACTTAAATAGGATGATTTAGTTGAAGACTTTCAATCAAAGTACAAGTGGGGCCTTCTGGACAAATTTGAAGGCTTCCCCTTTCTAGCTATGTCATTTATAGGAGGAATATTTACCTTTGCAGGTCAGTCAACAATTAACTACAGTACAATTTATAATAGTTCTAGGTGTGTGTGTGTGTGTGTGTGTGTGTGTGTGTGTGTGTGTGTTCACATACACAGGCATGCACTGGGATATTCAAGAAGCCTTAATCATGTTTTTGTTTAGATGACTAAGAGAAGTAATTAGGACAAAAGCGAATACATAAGTCCCAAGGATTGAAATACCTAGAAGAGATAACTCATTGGGAAGGAAGAGTATGAAATCAATGGGTATAGAAGAATGGAAAATTAAATCTGAACACTTTATTTCCCCTAAGGTTTCCATCTATTAGGTAATATAATCATCATTTCAAGGTAATTTTAAAATGTGAAGGATGATTTATACAAGTACACATTACGCTGACAAAAGGAAAATGGCAAGAATATTTAGAGTTTATTAAGACTTGAGTCAGAGACTAAATGACTTGGGGGCAGAAGTGAGGGATTTATCAATCAATCACAAGCATTTTAAAATACCTACTTGGTACTGTGCTAAATGCTTGGGATATAATCACAGATAAAAGAATTTAGATTCTAAAAGGATCATTTTTATACACACACCCTATATATGTGCATATGTATATACATATATACACACATGTGACATATGTTCATATACAGGTATAAACTTACATATGAATAGTTGGATAGATAGATAAATAAGTAAATATTTAGATTTATGATAGCTAAAATCACTTACGGAGAATTAAGAAAAGGAACTTAGAAAGGCCACTCAAATATACATTAAGCTTGTACTTTCTTTCAAAGACTTACCATTTCACCTCTTTTTGCTCAAGTTATCTCCATGTTCATAATGTCCTTTTCCCTCATCCTCATTTTTTATAATCTCTAATTTTCTAATTAAATTAAGAGCAAATGTAACTTCCTCTATGGTCTTTCTTAACAACTCAAACTCTAATACCCTCATTTTCTTGTATCAATATTGAAATTGTGTGTCTGTGTGTGTGTGTGTATGTATGTGTGTGTGCATTTTCTTCTCTGATTGAATATAAGCTCCTTGATGGCAAGGACTATTTCATTTTCACTTGTATATCCATTGACTAGCACAGGGCATGGAAGATCAGAGGCATCAGTAAATAAAGTGATTTAACTAAATGAGGATGAGCACTTTCCAGCTCCCAGGGAATCCATAGTCCTAATATCTCCTAAGAGGAAGAGCTTATGGCCTATCTTTATCTATCTCCCCTATGGGTTAGAGCCATCTATCTCAGGCCTTTTCAGCTGAAATCCTTTCAGCCTTCCAAGGGGTCAATATTTTATTCTGAGTTCACCTAACATCCTCTAACTCACATCTTCATTCATCCCATTTCCATATTTAAGCCAGTTATGTGCTATACAAATTTTCAGAGGTCTGAGGTCAAACCAATTTAGCATGTAGAAGTGGAGATGAGAAAGGGATAGTTTGATGCTATTCACAACCAAAAAAGATATGGCCAGCAGTATCATAGCTCTTTTCCCCTGGTTTTAGTGACATTCATAAAATATAATCTCCTAGAGAGGAAGCTGTATGCTATTTCTACAATGAGCAGATTTTGGAAAGAGAAATACATTTATACAAAATGGGCTCTTTTGTCCCATTCCTTTTGGCTCTGTTTATGAAGTCAGGGAAGAGGGAAAATGCAGGACAGAAAACTCAGGGAAACCTTTTAGTTCCCATCTGGGTATCAGTCAGAGAATAAAAATCCTGTTCCCTTGGAACAGAAAGTTCAGACTCCCACCCCTTGCTCTCTACAATCCCCTAATCTTGGGAAGTCAGTGCAACTGCTGAGAATTATACCTATGCCTTATGCAAGAGCTTATATATTTAAATCATCCTAATGCAGTACTGAAAATTAGACATGTCAAACAGAATTCTGTGGGGTACTTTGAAAGAGGCTTTGGGACTGGTATTACAAGCCCAGTCCAGGTAGTATGTGATTGAAAGAAAAAAAACACATATTTATAACCATGCAAAGGTTGATCAGGTTACCAGGTTGTGCTCCTCTCAGGTGGAGAGTGACACAAGAGATCTGGCTACAAAGGGGACTTCTTTAGGGGGCACAAATCTGGTCAGAGTGGTCTTTTATTTTCTCAGTATCTAGTCAGGGGTTAGTTATGGCACAGACCTGATATCAGATCAGCTTCCAGGAAGGCAGGGTGATTTTTGGCTGTAGAAGATACAGTAAGTAGATGATAAAGAGAAACAGAATGATAAAGGGAAATTATTTAGGGGGATAATACCAGAGAAATTTGAGTCATAAAGCTGACACAAAATCTTTAGTTCCCATCAAAAACATAAATCATCCAAGGCTCATGAAAGGATGAAACCTGCAAAATTGGGGGCTTACAATAAGGACATAATGAGAATGTGATGTTGCTTTGATAAGGCTGAGGTGCTGGAAGAGGTAAAGGGATGGGGGATGGTGTACTTGGATAGGCCCATTGAGAGGTAAACACAAGGAGCTGGGGAAACATACTGGTTATGAAGTGACTGCCCTAAAGGGTGATTCAGGGTAAATGCTCCAAAGGTCGCTGCAGTTTCCTATGCAGAAATGGATCAAAAGATGCTGCTAACTTTCATTTGTGACAACTATCATTATTTTTAATAAGGAGAAGGTCCAATAAAATGTATAGTAATATTGCATTCTGGCCCGGTCAGATCCCATCTGAAATATTGTATATAGCTTGTGAATCACAGTTCAGCAAAGGCTTTGATAATAAACTGGTCTTTAAAAATGTTCTATCAGGATTCTGTTACATATGAGGATCCAACTTTTTTTGCAAGGTTTTTTTTTTTTTATTTGATTCATGAATAAAATGCATTTAAAGTGAGATGGAGCTGGGCTATGTTAACTTCATTCTTCAAGAATTGCCAGCAGGCAGTGGTAGGACAGTTGAGATGATTGGGGATGGCTCAGAAGGCACTGGGGGACTTTGGTGTCTTAGCACTCCAAAGCACCTACTTCAGTTGGCTTCATGGGTGTTGGAACAACCGTTCTCGGTTGTTCTCAACTGCCCATTTCATCAGGGGAAAGTTCACATGCTTGGGGTAGACACCCTCTCTCAAACTCTTTGAAGGTTTTGAGAACCCTCAGTTATTCTCAAGCTGTTTGAGCCCATCTGCCAAAATGGTTTTCTGGGGTGTTGCCAGTGTGCCAGCTTCTTGGAGACACAGGTAAGAGTTGAGTGGTTCAGGTAGATAATAAAGGTGGAAAGTAGCCCTGAACGGGACTTGGCAGTCTTCACACCAAAGGCACTAGTCTTTCTGAACACACTTTACACCCTTCTTACCAGGTTAGATCTCACGAATACTGTTCTTCTTTTCCTACTATGCCATCTACAGTCAGTCAATCTATATACATTTATTGGTTACTATTTTTCAGGCACTGTGCAAAATACTAGGGATACAAAAAGAAGCAAATGGCAGTCCCTGTTCTCCAAGAGTTCCTAAAATACCTCCTTCAAGAAGTCTTTCTTAATTCTCCTTAATTCTAATGCCTGGTAATTTTTCCACTTTATCATGTATTTATCTTTGTATGGTAATTTCCATAATTTTGTTGTTATTGTTGTTGTCTTTCTCATGTAAGCTCTTTAAAATCAGGGACTATCTTTTGCTTTTTATGCCTTTAGCTTTTAGTCCAATGCTTGGAACATAGAAAATTTTGATTAATGCTTGCTGAAGATCATCTATTCCAGTGGTGCATTGATTTTTTTTTTTACTTGATACACTATCAGCAAATATTAAGCATAAATCTCAAAACCCCCAATATATTTCTTTGCAAATCACATGCATTCACTAATGTACTCATAATTACATACTATAATTATAAAATTATTACAAAATGAAGATTAAAAATGAGATTAAGATAGAATAATTTCTTAAAGTTTATATTTTTATTAGTGGAAAAAAGTTTTTAATTAAAATTTCATTTCTATTATGTGATTTAAATTAGTTAATAATATTTTAGTGATCAATGTGACTGAATATGCTTCACCATTAATTTTTAAATAATTTAAATAAATTTAAATAAATTTTAATTTTTAATGTTTAAATAACTTTTAATAAGTTTATTTAAATTAAATCAATTTAATTTGGCTTTAATGATTTGCACAGATTGGAAAAAAATTACACCTCGAAACAGCTAGTTGGTAGAGTGGATAGAGTACCAGCCCTGAAGTCAGGAGGACTTGAGTTAAAATTTGATCTCAGACACTGACTTCCTAACTGTGTGACCTTGGGCAAATCACTTAACCCCAATTACCTCATCAAAAAAAAAAGTTACACTTCAGAAATATATAAAGATCCAACTGGAATAAAAGTGCATCACTGACTGTGCTTACCTAATCATAATATTCATTTTTAGCCTACTGATTATGCAAAAACTTTCAATGAAATCTGGCCAGCAATTTTCCATCTTTTCTTATGGCAATCATTTTTTTCCTTGGAAATGATTAGAAGTTATTGAATTTGATATTTTTTTTTTGCTTTTTGCTGAGGCAATTGGGGTTAAGTGACTTGCCCAGGGTCACACAGCTAGGGAATATTAAGTGTCTGAGACCAGATTTGAACTCAGGTCCTCCTGACTTCAGGGCTGGTGCTCTAACCACTGCGCCACCTAGCTGCCCCCAGAATTTGATATTTTTAAATAAAGGGATTCAACTTCCCTGAAATTTTTCACTTGGAACATTTTTAAACAGATTAGAGAATTTCTGATTTTTAAATATGCAGATGTGTGCATGTATGTATATTAGAAGATGTGTGTACATTAAGGGACAGCAGGGTAACACAGTGGATAGAGTGTTGGGCTTGAAGTCAAGAAGACTCATTTTCCTGAGTCTGACACTTACTAGTCGTGTGAATGTGGGAAATTCACTTAAGCCTCTTGGTCTCTCTTTCCTCATCTGTGAAAAATGAGATGGAAAATGCAATGGCAAACTAAATAGCATCTTTGACAAGAAAACCTCATAAAGTGATAACTAAACAATAGTTGTTGCCGTTTTTAAAGATGATGCATTTATCTTGCTCTCAGTAACCCAGAATCCTTATTCCCTTTTTCTCTGTCTAATCAGAATGCTGGTCTTTGGTTTGGAACTCTTAGGGAAAACTAAGGTATAAGAAACCTAGAAAGAAGGAAAGAGGACAGATTGTGAAGGGCTTTAACAACCAAACAGAATTTTGTATTTGATCCTGACAATTATAGAGAACCATTGGACTTTATTGAAGGAAAGTGGATGGTCAGATCTGAACTTCTGAAGATCAGTTTGAGAACTGAGTTAAGATCAGAATGGCATGGGTAGAGACTTGAGGCAAAAAGTCCAACCTATAAGTTAGTGCAGCCAATTGATATGGGCTACTTCTGTTTCTCACTGAAACAAAAATGGATCTGCAGTGGAGTGGAGCTGAGTTCTGTCTTCACTGGCTATTGTTTTAGAAGTTAGTCTTCCCACTGAAAGTGATCAGAGATCAGTGTGGAAAACCTGGGAATGAACATCAAGAGGGAGAGTGAATTTGCCCTTGCAGCAGCAACATGGGTCTAAGTGAAAATTCAGGTATAGCTGCTCCAGGGTCCCATACCTGCCTGGAGTCATTAGTAGTAGAAGGCAATGTTGAAATGTTAAGCTATAAAGGGTAAAGTAGATGGGAGTAGTTATGTGGGGGATAAGCTCTGGTTTGGGTACTGGGGAAGGAATAAAAAAGGAGACTACTTTGACAAGAGTAGGAATTTTCCAGGATCTCAGAGAGATTCAAGGAATAAACTAGTCTTGTCCTGCTAGCATTGAGATAGAGATGAGGCATTTGTGAAAGTTAAGGGAAAAAATACTGTTTTTTAAGCCAGATATAATAAGAAAATATTTTACTTCTCTTTTCTCTATTGGATTAAAAGTCATTTAGGAAATGGAAGTGATATATCCTAACAGTTCTTCTTGAGTAGTTTCTGACCTAAGATAATGAAGCACAGTTTCCTTTATCTTTGTTAAAAATAGAAACAAAGCAAATAAAAACAGGAATCGTTACCACAGGAGGTAGGTTTCCAAATCTTAGGATGTTAAATATAAGGCTTTGAGAGACATGAGGCCATTTAGTCTAACCTTTATATTGTACAGATGTGGCAACTGACTCGCAAATAAGTTAAGGGATTTGGTCAAGATTATGCAGGTAATAAACATAAGAAACAAGATTTGAATCCCCATGCTTTGACTCTACAAAATGTGCTTTTACTGTTATGTCAAAATGTCTCTTAGTTAAGAAGGTTATCGGGAACCTTGACCCATCCCAGTCCTCACTGTTCAACAGAAGTCACACAAGCCAAAGACCCACATCCTATCTCACTTGACTTTTCCAGAGATATAGATGAAAACAGGGTCTCTCAGGAGGAGGTCCCTAGTTTATTTTTATAGTAGGGTCATCATCTTCTGATAAAAGGGTGAGGGAAGAGAAGCTTTCTGATGATATCAGTGAGATGGAGAGAGAAGAGCCATGCTGAGGGAGTTCAAAAATATAGGTTCAAAAAGAAGGCTCTGCTGTTTACTCTATATCTAATGGCAAATGAGTTTATATCATTGAGGGACAGTGTTCTCAAATATATCCTGAGGATAAGGCAATAATGTGATTCACAAATTTCATCTACTAAGATGAAAATTGATTGATAGATGTAAAAGACTATACTTAGGTTCAAGGGATCAACTTTACAAATTCAGGATAAGTGAATCATTGGTTAGATACCAGATCATGTGAAAAAGATATGGGAGGGTGGGTGGAACGCAAATTCATTTGAATTAGTAATATGATATTTTAGCCAAAAGACTAAAGCAACCCTAGGCCACATTTAGAAAAGGAGACTATCCAGAATGAAATAGCTATGTCATGATTTTGCTGTACCTTTTTTGAGTCTAGTTCTGGGTTTGTAGCTATACATGACATTTTGGAAAAGTTACTAAAAATGCGGGAAACATACAGAAGAAGATAATCAAAATGATAAGGGGATTTGAGACTGGCACTGAACAATTGGTGGGAATGTTTGGAACTCCAGAAGAAAAGGCAATGGAGATGTGATGACTATTTTCTCATATCTGAAGGACTCTCATGATGGAAGGAGTTTAGATTTATTCCACTTGATCCTTGAGAATAGAATAAAGGGACACCAGTGGAAATTGTACCCAATAGAATTAAGTTCAATGAAAGGGGAAAACAAATCAAATGAAATAAATCCTTCCTAACAACTGGAGCTGTCCAAAAGCAGAAGAATCTGATTCATATTGTGGTCCTTCACAATTACTAGAGGTCCTCCAGCAAAAATGCAAAAGATCATTTTTCAGAGATGCTATAGAGAGAATGCTTTAGATCATTGTCTTGATGAAATGTTAGGTCTTCCACAGTTGATCATCCTTATGATAGTGCTTACTACATAAAGTGTGCTCCTGGCTCTGCTCACTTCACTTTACATGATTTCAATTATAGGTAAGTCTTCCCAGTTTTTTTTTTCCTGAAAACATCCTGCTCATCATTTGTTTGTATTATATTATAATAATGTACAACCATTTATTCAGCTAATACCCAATTGATTGGCATCTCTTTTATTTTCAATTCTTTACTCCCAAAAAGAAACTATAAATATTTTGGCATAAATAGTTCCTTTTTTCTGCTTTTCTTTGCTCTCTTTGGCAAATCTAGGAGTGTTATCTCTGGGTCAAAGGGTATGCATAAGTTTTATTTCTCTTTGAACATGTTCCAAAACTATCTCCAGAATGGTTGGCCTAATTCATAATTTCACCACATATCCTCTAGCATTTGAATTTCTGCTATGTTAATCAATTTGATAGGTATGGGGTGGTATGTCAGAGTTGTTTTATTTTGAATTTCTCTCATCAGTAGTGATTTAAAGCATTTTTATGTGATTAATGATAGCTCTGCTTTCTTTTGAAAACTACTTGTTCACATCATTGGACTATTAACTGAGATACCTCTTATTTTTTATAAATTTGTCTCAAAATTGTTACATGCTTGTCAAATAAAGCTTTTATCAAAGAAAATTTCTATAGTAATGTTTCCCCAGTTTCCTATTTTTCCTTCTAAGTTTGGTTATACTTGTGTTTGTGCAAAACCTTTTTCTTGCTGCTGGGTTCTTTGTTATTGAGGTTTTTCGGTAATTTATGTAAATACTGATGATGTATATGGGTTTATTTTATATAACAAAACTTTGCTAAAGTTGCTCATTTTTCAGTTAGATTTTTAAAGTTGCTTCTCAATTCTTTAAGAATATCATCATATCGATTGGGAGGGGGGCGGAGCCAAGATGGCGAACTGCAGACAGCTTTCTCTGTGAACTCCTTTGGGACCTTCCCTCAAACCCAAACAAAGTGAGCCTTTGAACTGGTTTGTGAGTGAAGGCTCCACCAAACATTTGGACTACAACGCACTTCTATCAAAAATCTACCTGGAAAGAACTCCGGAGAAGGTTAGCATCAGGGGAAATCGGCTGCTGGGCGCAATCAGACTCCAGCCGGGGCGGAAGTCAGGGCTGCGATAGAGGGGCGGATTTAAGGCACCCAGGAAGCCCCTGGGAGACGCCTGGGCCACTTTGCTCTGCTTGCAGGCAGGTGCTTTGACAGATCTGCCTTTGGTAAAGGGTGGATCGAGAGAAACTGAAAACGTGGTCTAGCCCCACCAGCCTCAGACCGGAAGTCAACTCGGCAAACTGCCCCAGGGCAAATACAAATCGTTGCAGTTTTCTCTGTTTTTGACCAATATCCCAACTTTAAACCATGAG
>JAJPUD010002053.1:318557-358704 GCA_023553655.1 Myrmecobius fasciatus | reverse complement strand
TTGTTCAGATCAGGTCTTTTCATTAGAAATAGGTGAAATTCTCCTGTGTCATTGAATGACCATCTTCTTCCCTGGAGGTTAATGCTCATTCTAGCTGGATAACTTATTCTTGGTTGTAATCCAAGTTCTTTTGCCTTTCGGAATATCTGATTCCAGGCCCTTCGATCCTTTAATGTGGAAGCTGACAGTTCTTGTGTAATTCTAATTACAGTTCCTCGGTATTTGAACTGTTTCTTTCTAGTTGCTTGCAATATCTTTTCCTTGGTGCGATAGTCCTGAAATTTGGCCACGATATTCCTTGGGGTTTTAATTTTGGGGTCTCTTTCAGGAGGTGATCGGTGAATTCTTTCAATGCCAATTTTGCCTTCTGATTCTAAAACATCAGGGCAATTCTCTTTCATGATTTCCTGGAAGATAGCATCAAGGTTCTTTTTTTCATCGTGGCTTTCAGGGAGTCCTATAATTCTTAGATTGTCTCTCCTGGATCTGTTTTCCAAGTCAATTGTTTTTCCTAAGAGATATTTCATATTTTCTTCTATTTTTTCACTTTTTTGTTTTTGTTTGATTCTTGAAGTCTTATTGAGTCATTTACTTCTATTTGTTCAATTTTAATTTTTAGAGTATTATTTCCTTCAGTTATCTTTTTTAGCTCCTTTTATAGCTGGCCAATTGAATTTCTTGATTCAATGCATTCTTTTTCCAGTTTGCCAATTTTATTTTTCAATGAATTGTTGTCTTTTTCCAATTCACCAATTTTGTTTTTCAGTGAATTGTTGTCTTTTTCCAATTCACCAGTCCTGTTTTCCAGTTTTTGATATCTCTGTTGCCCTGATCTCAATTTATTTCCACATTCTTCTTCTAGCTCTCTTTTGAGATTCTTTATGCAATCTTCCAGATAAGCCTTCTGGAAGGGAGACCAGCTCAAGTCCGCCTTTTTGGCTTCATCTGGGATTGTTTTCAGAATCTCAAGATCTGGGGACTGTTCTATTTTTTCTCCGTAAAAGCTGTCTATGGTGAGAGCTCTCTTCTGTTTCTTACTCATGCTATTTGAGTTGAGGTATCAGTCACCAGCAGGGAATATTGCCTCAGTTTCGATTTGCCCTGGGGCAGTTTGCCGAGTTGACTTCCTGTCTGAGGCTGGTCGGGCTATATTAGAACTAGTACCACGTTTTCAGCTGCTCTCAATCCACCCTTTACCAAAGGCAAATCTTCCAAAGCACCTGCCTGCAAGCAGAGCAAAGTGGCCCCAGCATCTCCCAGGGGCTTCCTGGGTGCCTAAAATCCACCCCTCTATCG
Source organism: Myrmecobius fasciatus (assembly GCA_023553655.1). Classification (NCBI taxonomy): domain Eukaryota; kingdom Metazoa; phylum Chordata; class Mammalia; order Dasyuromorphia; family Myrmecobiidae; genus Myrmecobius; species Myrmecobius fasciatus. The sequence continues at coordinate 357,408 of JAJPUD010002053.1, read as the reverse complement.
CAGCCCTGACTTCCGCCCCGGCTGGTGTCTGATTGTGACCAGTGGCCGATTTCCCCTGAGGCTAACCTCCGATGTTTTTTCAAAGTAGATTGTTGATAGAAGTGCGTTGTAGTGCAAGTGTTTGGTGGAGCCCTCACTCCCGAACCAGTTCGGAGGCTCAATTTGTCTGGGTCTGAGGGAAGGTCTCAGGAGCTCATAGAGAACGCTGTCTGCAGTTCGCCATCTTCCATTGAGATCTTTTTCAAAATACCTGTTGTCTATCCATATATTCCCATCTTGCATTGACTTTTTTTAACCTGAATATAAAATATTATATTTCTTCTATTTGAATTCCATCTTATTATGTACAACTCAATATTCTAGACTCTCAGAAACTAATCCAATTCAACATATATATTATGTGCATATTATGTTACAGGTACTGTGTTGGGTGCTGAAATCTTTTTGGATTCTGACTCCAGTATATAAGTTTTCCCTCTCATATTGGTGTTATCTGCAGATCACTGAAGCACTTCACTAGAGAAGGATTTCAAAATTAACATTGAATCATTAATGACTATCTTTGCATCCATTCATTAGACTAATTTCAAGTTCACCTTTTCAAGTTCTATTATTAGCATCTCATTTAGCAAAATAAAGTTAAAATGTTTGAATGATTTTATGTAATGCCTTAATAAAATATAAATCAAATATAGCTCTAGCATTCTTCTGATCTATTATTTTGACAAGAACTTTGTTGATGCAGAAGATAAAGTCTTGCATGATTTGCATTTGTTGAAGCCATTCTGCTTCTTTAGGATCACTACTTTCTTTTCTAGATATTCACTAACCATCCCATGTGTTCTAGAAAAGAAGTAAAGCTTACTGCTTATGTTTATTTTTTGTTATAAAAACTGTTTTCTTTCTTTTTAAATTGAGACATTTTCCTTTCTTCAATCCTTCCAGGACCTCTTCTACTCTCCATAATTTTTTAAAAGATCCTTGACAATGACTCAGTAATCAGTCTCTTCCCTCCCCTCCTCCCAGTTCTATGAATCACTGAGGATGTAGTTCACCTGAGGCAGGTGACATCTTATCCAGGTCAACTATATACTGTCTTACTGTGTTCTTACTTATCTTAGATCTCTTAGTCATTTTTGCCTGCTTTTTTCCAAATGTAAATATCATTTTCCTTAGCAGAGATGATAGGATCAAAATAAGAATGAGTTCCCTCAGTATGTTCTCTGCCATCAGTTAGCATTTTCCCATTCCCCTCAGCAGTGGTCCTATCCCTTGATTCTTTCCATATATAACATTAAAAAAATAAAATCACATCTTTTTAACTTAATTTCTTCAAAATCTAATTGATTGCAAAACCCCACATTTTATGCAACCTTCTTTTATTTCTTCATTAGAATTGTGTTTTTTCTTTGTGTCTCTTTTATATACACCCCATCTTCACCTAAAAGAACAACAAAAAACACTTTAATATATTTATTTTACATAATTTGTGTAAATATTTTTATGTGTATGTATTATTTCCCCTGATGGAACTTAAGCTCTTTGAGGTCAAGGATTATTCTATTTCTGAATTTGTATTGGAAATCTCTAGTACAATCCCTAGCACATAGTAGCCACTACATGAATGATTATTTTTTTTAAATGACTCATTAGAATTCCATTCCATTTTTTAAAAAAATATTTGAAAAAACAGTAAGAATAAAAAAAAAAAAGAAAAACAAAACAAAATAAAGCAAAACAAAGTAGAATATTGTCATGTGCCCTGCAGAATATCAAGGAGGATTCAAAACATACAACAACAAATTACCAGATCAAAAAACTATATATATATATATATAAGAATTCAAGCCACTCTTCAATAGATAAGTGGTCAAGGGATATGAACACACAATTTTCAGATGATGAAATTAAAACCATCTCTAGTCATATGAAAAGTTGCTCCAAATCACTATTGATCAGAGAAATGCAAATTAAGACAACTCTGAGATACCACTACACACCTGTCATATTGGCTAAAATGACAGGAAGAGATAACGATGAATGTTGGAGGGGATGTGGGAAAACTGGGACACTGATACATTGTTGGTGGAACTGTGAACGGATCCAACCATTCTGGAGAGCAACTTGGAACTATGCCCAAAAAGTTGTCAAACTGTGCATACCCTTTGACCCAGCAGTGTTTCTACTGGGCCTATATCCCAAAGAGATCTTAGAGGAGGGAAAGGGCCCCACATGTGCAAGAATGTTTGTGGCGGCCCTTTTTGTGGTGTCTAGAAACTGGAAACTGAAGGGATGCCCATCAATTGGAGAGTGGCTGAATAAATTATGGTATATGAATGTTATGGAATATTATTGCTCTGTAAGAAACGACCAGCAGGACGATTTCAGAGAGGCCTGGAGAGACTTGCATGAACTGATGCTGAGTGAAACGAGCAGAACCAGGAGATCATCATACACAGCAACAACAGTATTACATGATGATCAATTCTGATGGACATGGCTCTCTGCAACAAAGAATTGTTTCAAACCAGTTCCAGTTGTTCACTGAAGAAAACCATATACACCCAGAGAGAGGGAAATGAAATATGGACTACAACATAACATTTTCATGATCTCTACTGACATTTGTTTGCATTGTGTTGCCTTTCTCTGATTCTTTTTTTTTCTTCTTGTAGATAGGATTTTTCTTGCATAACTTCTCAAGCATTTCAACATTATTAGCATGTAGTGGACTTCCTGCCATCTAGGGGAGGGGAGGGGACTGGGGGTAAAATTTGTAATGGAAAGCTTTGTAAAGATCAATGTTGGGGAACTACCCATACATATGTTATACAAATAAAAAGCTTTAACAAAAAAAAACAAAAAAAAAACTATATATATATAATATATGTATATTAATAGAAGAAATTACATTCATGAATATCAATTTTTTCTTTGCTTCCTTGTAAATTGTTCTTTGGTTCTCTGCTGAACACCTTATTTACTTTAGTCTTTTCCCCCCTTTCATCCCCCACCCCATCCCCAAGCAAGCTACAGTTTAGAAAAGATATATTTATGTATAAATATATAGATACATGCATCTATACACATATTCACATCCACACAAACCCCCATAAACACACATCTTTCCTATTCCTGCTGACTTATTAAATTATGCTCCATAACTTGCTTTGCTATAACTTAACCTCCCCCCCAACCATGAGTTCCTCCCTTGTCTTCTTCCCTTTGCTTCTCCATCCCCCTATCCCTTCCCCCTCATTATTTCTTTATACATTTTGTAGAGTGCTATACCCTTCATGTTATATATGTAGTGTTGCCTATTAAACCCATTCCTGATGTGAGTAGGTTTTCAGGACTGTGAGCCCTCCTCCTCTGCTAATATCTCTGTATATTCTTCCTATGCACCTCATTTGTATAACCTGATTGCTGTTTTTACCTTTACTCTGCCAATCTTGTTTTTGAGCTATCCTACTGATGATGTGAATTTTTTTTTCTCTTTCCCCCCCACTCCCCTCCCCTCCCCTAGATGGCAGGATATCCACTACATGATAATTATGTTAGAATACTTAAGAAATTGAATATATGTATAGTTATTGCCACACATCATTTTTTGTGCAGGAGAAATCATATCTACAAGAAAGAATAATCCGATAAAGGAAATACAATGCAAGCAAACCTCAATAGAGAACATGAAAATGTTATGTTGTGGTCCACATTTCACATCCCTCTCTCTGGGTGTATATGGCTTTCTTCGCCGAACAATTGGAACTGGTTTGAAGCATTTCATTGTTGAAGAGAGTCATGTCCATTAGAACTGATCCTCATATAGTATTGTTGTTGCCGTGAATAATGATCTCCTGGTTCTGCTCACTTCACTGAGCATCAGCTCATGCAAGTCTCTCCAGGCCTCTCTGAAATCATCCTGCTAGTCGTTTCTTACAGAACAATAATATTCCATAACATTCATATACCATAATTTATTCAGCCACTCTCCAATTGATGGGCATCTACTCAGTTTCCAGTTTCTAGCCACTACAAAAAGAGCTGCCACAAACATTCTTGCACATGTGGGGCCCTTTCCTTCTTTTATGATTTCTTTGGGATATAAGCCCAATAGAAACACTGCTGGGTCAAATGGTGATGATGTGAACTTTAAACATAGAGTATACATTTTCCCATGTTAAAAAAAAACATAAACAATTTGTTCATGTTACGTTCCTTAAAATTGATCTTTCATATTGACTCCTATATGTTAAATTTTTTGTTAAGTTCAGGTTTGGATGATAGAAAGTCCTGAAAATCTGCAAGGTCCATTTTTTCCATTGAAAATTATAGATAATTTTGCTGGATATGACATTTTTGGCCACAAGCCTAGTTCTTTTGATTGTCACTGGATATGATTCCAACACCTGCAATCTTTTATTGTAGTTGTTGATAAATGTTGTATAATTCTAATTATAGCTCCAGTGTATTTGAATTATTTTTGTCTTGTTTCTTGCAATTTCTCTTTGATCTGGGGATTTCAGAATTTGGCAATAATATTCCTGTGTGTTTTCCACAAAGAATTGCTTTAAGGTAGTGATTGGTAGATTTTTTTCCTATATCTACTTTCCTCTCATGTTCTATCACTCCAGGACAATCTTCTTGGATACTTTCCTGCATTATTCTGTCAAGGTTCTCTTTCTGGTCACAACTTTCTGGCATTCCAGTTATTTTTGTCTTTTCTCTTGTGGATCTGTTCTCCAGATCTGGTGTTTTTCTGTTCTATTTTCTCATTCGTTATCATTTGTTTTGTTACTTCTTGGTCTCTCATAGCTTCACTGGCTTCCCATTGCCTAATTCTAATTTTCAAAGAATTATTTTCATCTTTGAGATTCTGTATCGCCTTTTCCAGTTGGTTAACTTTTTTCATAAGCTTCTTATTTTTCTTGGATTTTTATTATTTATTTATTTTGTTTAGTTTTTCCTCAGTGTCTCTCATTTGATTTTTAAATTCTTTTCTGTGTTCTATAAATTCTCTCTGGGTGGGGGGCCTTTTCATGTTATTCTTTGGAGTAGAAGCTTTTTTTAACTTAAGTATCCTCCTCTGAAGATGAACCCTGGTTATACTATGTTTCAGTGGAGGAGTTCTTTGCTGATTCATTTTTTTAATAAGAGATATTAGTGTAACCACCCTTAATTATGGGGTGAGGGATGGTGCCTAAGTTTCCCTGCAGCTCTCCACTCTTACCAAGAACCCCAAACCAAAAACTCTATTCTCCTGCAAGTGCCCACAGCCCATAGTACTCAAACATCCTTTCAATTCTCCCCTCTATCTTTCTTCTGGCTTCAGATCATACCATCAAGAATACCCTTCCATATAATGTCCTCCTTCACCTAAGATAAATATCTATTCACAGGGCTTGCACAAGTTGGGAACCAAAAGCCCTATCCCTTCTGATCATATGGAAGATCCCCAAACCTTACCCTCTGCCATTTCACTGTTTCCTAAAGTCCTCCAGGTATTACCATAGCTACCCTCTCTGTTTTCTTAAGTTCCTGGCCACTGCCATCTTAACATCTGATATATTCTAAGGATCTTTGGGCCTTGCCATCCCCACTGCTGTAGCAGTTTGCCAATCTTTCCATCTTTATTTCTTTTACTTCCTACCTTTCCTTATTAGTAAGAGCATATATGGTCTCAATATTTGTATCCCCATCCCTTAGCACAATTCTTTGTTCGTAGCTAGCATTTAACAAATCAGTTTTCATTTGTTTTCATTCATTCACCTTAGGATTACTTCACAGTTTATAAAGCACACCTTTTCCCCCAGTAGATTTCAGGTTTATTTGGAGTCATTATTCATCTTTGAATTTGATCAGAAGATCACACATAGAAGGAAAGGCAAACCAAGAAGACACATACTCATCCCAGGTGTCTGCTTCTTTCACAGAGAAGACTCAGGGCAGACTCTACATTGGGGCTTTCCCTAAGGAGGGTGAGGTCTTTCAGATGTTCCCTTTTAGTGGATGCTTTACAACAAGAGCTAGGATAGGCCAGAGCCACGGAGAATGTATCCTAATCATCCGCGTAGGATGTGTATAATTCATGGAGAACATCTATTGTCCCAGCTATGACATGCAGTTAGAGCTGAGATGTGGATCTCTACTAATACACAAAACCACAGTTGCGTCTAGTGGGGCTAGAAAATGAAATCTTTCCCCCTTTCAAGAGGTCCCTAGTTTAGAAGCCATGTGCATGGACCAGATTCAGCCCTGGAGGAGCAGTTATTTAGGAACTCGTGAACTCCTCTAGAAGACATATGGAGAGTCCTGATTTTTGTTTAGTCACCTATGTGCAGGGTAAGAAATACAAAAGAGACGGAGCAGCTAAGGGCCTGGGGCCTTGGGTTAGGTGACCTAAGTAACACAGGTGTCTGCTACCAAGTCTAAGCAGTAGTCCCAGATTGTGCTATGGGATTTAAGGAGAGGAGAGATGAAAGAAGTCCTAGAGAGAGGAACAGTTCCAGGCTTGACATTCTGGGACTCTTCTTGGCTCAGTGGTCAATACTTTTTAACCAAGTATGATTGTAGTTCCTTCCACTCCCAGCTCCTTCATCATGGGGGCCGGGGAAATGCCAAGTCTTGCCAAGAAGCAATTCTTTTAGCACTGAATAAGTTCATGTAGACTTTCTGAAAGGGTGAAAGAAAAATATATATCCAGAGGGAGCCCATATCCAAAGGTACTATAAGTGTCCTTGGAAGAGACCCAGCTTCAGAAAGTACACTCTAGCCACAGCCAATTAGGACGTGCCCCTGGTTGTACCCATTTCTTACCTATACATATATCTATTTGTGCACCTACAGCTATCCATCCCATCTCTCTCTCTCTCTCTCTCTGTCTGTCTGTCTATCCATCTATTTATCCATCATCTATCTATCTTATCTACCTTCCTATGTATCATCTGTCTCTCTCTCTGTCTATCCATCTATCTATCTATCCATCTATCTATCCATCTATCTACCATTTATCTATGTAGTTATATGCATTTATATGTACATGCATACATGTGTTTGCATGCAGGCATGTACACACACACAAATTTTCATGCAGACCTATATATGAGAATCCTTAATTTTCCAGTCACTTTTTATTCATCTACATATATGTACATACATATTAAAATATATATATATATATATACACATACATACATACACACATACATATCTATATATAAAAAGCCATAACTATGGCTTTCTATAATATTATTTATCTAGAATTATAAATACATATATATCAGTTTTTATCTAGAGTTCATATCTATAGACTTTATATCTGTAGTTTATATTGACAGATAAGTAGATGAATGGATGTGGATGGATAGAGATAACTGTCGAGGGACTTATAAAGAAAAACCACTTTCAAAGTCATAAAAATTCCCATATTGTCCATAAGTGCGTGTACCTATGTGCTGATCACATATATAAGTGTATGTACACAAGCACATATGTACAAGTGCATTTTGTGTGTATGTGTTTGTACATGTTGCCAACTGTACACATGTATACGTATGGATCCATGAGTGCACATATAATGTGTATGTATGGTACATAATGTTTTCTGCATACATATATGTGTGTATTTGCATATTTTTGCATTGTGCATATTGTGGAATTACATGGAAGTGACTCCCTTGATTTCATTTTCTTGTCTATTAAGGGAAGTAATGAGTTTGCTCCCTCACCTTGGTAACAGGGATTACACAAGTTTAGTTAATGACTATACCGATAATTACAATAACTAACATGGGACTTTACCAACTTCTAAGTGCTTTACATTTATTATTTCATTGGCACCTGAACAGATACACTTGGTTATTTGACTTTCCCAAAAGAAGGCAGTGGAACAATCCCAGAGTTTTTCTTTCATTATTCTTGTTGCTACTTTTATTATTCTCAGGTGAAAAGTACTCATTAAGTCATAAAGAGCTAACAAAATGTATAAGACAGCCTTCCTTTTTTGGATTAGCAAAGCAAACGTTTCTGATCTTGGCGTCCCTCAAGGAAAGAGAAATAAAAGGCACAGAGTAGGTCCCGCCCAGGCCATGCTGCCCCTGGTATCAGAGATGACCTGTTTTCCACGTATTTGCTGTCACTTCCAGGCCTTGAATGGATCTCCCCACGAGTCAAGAATATGATTACTTGCCACTGATTTCTCTCAGATACGTCTGGGTTTTGCTCTTCAGTCCTGCCCCTTTTGGTTGAATGGGGAGCTGCCCCTTTGGGCTGAATTTCTTGCTAAATGATACAGATAGATGTTGCCTCGGGTCCATCCCTCCAAATCTGGGACTCCTGAGACCCACTATGGTTTTTATTTCTACACAACAGATGGGGAGCTTTCTGTCCCAGAAAGCTTTTCCTATTCAGTCAGAAACACAGGGTAAGGTAGGAAATGAGTTACGGGCCTCTCAGGGGTGCTCCCAAGGCCTTTTGGACATGAGTCTGGGACTGACTCACCTCTGGTAGAGCTGCAATGCCTTAGGAAAACCTCAGGCTTTTCTCCACCACCTTCCACCCTGTCCAAAGTGGCGCTGGTGAGGCTTTCAATGCCAGGCTTCTGTCCGCTCCCTCCAAAGGGGGCCCAGGCTTTTCTATTTGTTTTTTATCCTGAATATCCAGTCCATTGGAATCAATTCTTTCTGAAGACACATCCCTCCAAATATCTGTTGAAAATGACCATAGCTTTGTTCCTGTGTTTTAGTCACCTGCAATCAAAGTGAATGGCGGCCTGAAAGAAGAGAGTGTCCCCCAGAAAGCCTGAGTTCAGTGAGCCAAGATACCTCCCCAGATATCTGGCAAAGATGGATTCCATTAGGAGACCATGAATTGCAAGTGCAGGGACCCTCTGCTGTGCTTGAAAAAAGCTCCCTTACTAGGGATTGGGGAGAGTAGGAGGAGACAGGAAAGGAGGGACAGGTATCCTTAGTCAGTTCAGTCTCTGGTGGTTTAGCGACCCAGCCCTCAGGTCTCTGGGCTGTTCCTAGCCTCCCCAGCCAGACCTTCATTTTAAAAAGACTAAAATTCAAATTGGGGGCCACTGCTCTTATTTTCAAATAAGAGAAATTTCTATACCTGCTAATCAGCTCTAATTTCTCTGTCTCTCTGTCTCTTTGTCTGTTTCTGTCTCTCCCTGTCTCTCTGTCTCTTTTCTCTCTCTCTTTCTAGCTGTCTTTTTCTCTGTCTTTTTATCTCTTTCTCTGTCTCTCTGTCTTTCTATCTCTTTCTGTCTGTTTCTGTCTCTTTCTTTTTCTCTGTCTCTGCTTTTTTATCTCTCTCTGTCTCTTTATCTCTTTGTATGTCTCTGTCTATCTCTGTCTCTGTATCTCTCTCTTTATATCTCTGTCTTTTTTCTCTCTATGTCTTTTTCTCTCTTTGTCTCTCTGTCTTGCTCTGTCTGTTTTCTGTCTTTCTTTTTCTCTATCTGTCTCTGCTTTTTGATCTCTCTCTGTCTCTATCTCTTTCCATCTATGACTCTGTCTGTCTGTCTGTCTCTTTTTCTATCGCTGTCTTTTTCTCTCTATGTCTTTTTCTCTCTTTCTCTGTCTCTCTGTCTTGCTCTCTCTGTTTTTCTATCTATCTCTGTTTCTGTCTCTCTTTCTCTCTGTCTCTGCCTTTTAATCTCTCTCTGTGTATCTCTTTCTCTTTCTCTCTCTCTCTCTCTCTGCCTCTCTCTGTCTCTCTCACTCTGGCAGTCTGTCTGTCTCTGTGTGTGTGTCTCTCTCTGTGTCTTTCCCTTTCTCTGCCCCTCCCTCAAACAAGGCCCCTGCCAGGGTGAGATTGGCACAAGAGAAATGGAGACAGCTAATTCTCAGGGGGTCGTCTTTGGCAGGATCCCCTATTGAGCCCTCATGCTCCTCTGTGCCCGTCGCCGCCGAGGCCCAGGAGTGCCATCTGCAAACTGTGATTCATAAGCCCTCTGTCAGTCTGCCATCTACCCTGACATCATAAAATAACAAGAAGCCGCATTGTAATAAAGCGCCGAGGTTTGTAGCCTCCCAATTAAAGACCTCTAATTTATGGCTGCTGCAGCTGAGGCTTTATTTATTAGTAAACAGCTGCATTGGTTACACTTTTCCCTCCAAATGCACCAACTGGCCCCTCAGATAACCCATTAATCCTCAATAATCATCTGGGTCCTTCATGCAACCCAGAATGGATGGGTCTTGATGTCTAAGAAGGTGATTAAAAACGAATGAGTAACCTTGTCAGTCAGCTGGAGGGTGCTGCCCTCCAGAAAGAACCCTTAATGTGGAGGCAGGAGGAACAGTTTCAAACTGCAGCTTTGCCTTCATGGGATGGTCTTGGACAAGTCACTTGTGTGGCCTCAGTTTCTCCATATGTGTGAGATGAGGGGGCTGGGCTACATAGCATCTAAGGTATCTCCCAGCACTGAGAGAGAGAGAGAGAGTGAGAGAGAGAGAGAGTGAGAGAGAGAGAGAGAGAGAGAGAGAGAGAGAGAGAGAGAGAGAGAGAGGGAAACAGAGACAGACAGACACACACACATTTCACACAAAGAGGTAGATAGATGAATGATTAGATAGAGAGATAGAACTGGATAGGTGAATGGATGGATAGATGATAGATAGATAGATAGATAGTAGATAGATAGATAGATAGATAGAAATAGAGATATAGATGGATGATAGAGAGAGATAGAAAGATCTATCGATGGATAGAAATAATGATTAGAAAGAAAGAAAGAAAGAAAGAGATGGATGGATAGGTAGAGATAGTAGATAGAGAGACAGATAGACAGGCAGAAGGATGGAGATAGATAGACAGATAGAAATAGAGATATAGTTGGATGATAGAGAGAAATAGAAAGATCTATCGATGGATAAAAATAGTGGATAGAAAGAAAGAAAGAAAGAAAGAAAGAAAGAAAGAAAGAAAGAAAGAAAGAAAGAAAGAAAAAGAAAAAAAAGAAAGAAAGAAAAAGAAAAAAGAAAGAAAGAAAGAAAAAGAAAAAAAGAAAGACAGAGAGATGGATGGATAGGTAGAGATAGTAGATAGAGAGACAGATAGACAGACAGAAGGATGGAGATAGATAGATAGATAGATAGATAGATAGATAGATAGATAGATAGATAGATAGATAGATAAAAAATAGAGAGATATTTCTACAATCTAAAATTAGGCTGAAGAATTTACCAAAGGAGAGGCAATTATTTTGCCTGCATTTGTAATCTAATTTTTGATGCTTCTCTTCCACTTTCCTAGTCCAGAGCCCACCCCAACAGAAAATAATCTTCTTGAGCACAGGGAATGGCTATTTTGTATTCTTCGCACATTTGGCACCCCGCTCGAAATCGGTTCAGGCTAGTTGTTTAAGCAATGGTTGCTGAATTGAATTGAAGAACACTCAAGGGGACATGGGGAAGTTTAGAAAAGTGGGAAGGCTTTTCTCCATCTTCCTTAAGCATATTTAAGAAACTTATATGTGTTTGGATGTTGCCTAATTATTTGGCAAAGTCTCATTAACTAGACTTTGTCTGAAACAAGACATAGTTGAATACTGTATTCCCAATACTTTACCAAGCACTGGGGATACAAATACAAGCAAACGATAAAATGGTTGCCCTCAAAGAGCTGCCATTTTAATACAGCACATAAAGGGAATTGGGAAGGGTGGTAGGTCTAGGCAGTCGGGGTCAGAATTGGCCAACAAGTGGACCAGGGGCCTGGTATGGGGTAAGACACCTTGCTCTGCCCAGGGTCTCCAGGGCAGAGAACACATTGCAGTGGACTAGGGATGGAGAATATGAGCAGAGAGCATAGAGCAGAGAGCCGAGAGCTTGGTTTGGAAATGGTGGAAGGCTTGATTTCGCACAATATAAGAGGGCTCACTTTTCAGTGCCTACAGTTTTAGTTACAAGTGGGGCAGCTAGGTGGCGCAGTGGATAGAGCACCAGCCCTGAAGTCAGGAGGAACTGAGTTCAAATCTGGTCTCAGACAATTAACACATCCTAGCTGTGTGACCCTGGGCAAGTCACTTAACCCTAATTGCCTCAGCAAAAAGAAAAAAAAAGAGTTTTAGTTACAAGTGTTCATTGGTAAAAGCTTCCTTGTCAGTGTCTTTTACAAAAAGAAAATCAAAGTTCTTGGGGTTTGGGATGGGGAGTAAAGTGAAGGGGAATGGATTCTAAAAGCTAAAGAAACTGCTGTGCAGAATGAGCTTATATATTTTTTCCCTGAGGCAATTGGGATTAAGTGACTTGCCCAGGGTCACACAACTAGGAAGTGTTAAGTGGCTGAGGCCAGATTCAAACTCAGGTCCTCCTGACTTCAAGGCTGGTGCTCTAACCAGTACACCAACTAGCTGTCCCAATAAGCTTTTATTCTTAAGAAAGCCATGGACATTGTTAGGAAGTGACTATCCTGTTCCTGGAAAATATCCTCTTGCGATATTCAAACCAATGGTGATATTGCAAATTGATCCACTTAGAACTACAAAATCCACTTCTCTCAAGTCCAGAGATGACAGCACTGGTTCAGGACTCACTTTCACCAGGAATTGCCTTCCAATGGTACCCCTGCCCCAAATCTCTTCAAATTGTGCTCAATCCTCCCCTAGGCAGCCACAGGGATTTTTCTAAAACACAGGTGTGTTCACGAGCTCCAGTGGCTCCCTATTACCTTAACCGTCAACACAAAATGTCCTTTTTGGCCTTTAAAACTTTCTTACCTGACCCTCTCCCACCTTTCCAGTCTCCTTACACTTTACTTTTCACCACTCCCTCAGTAATGTCAGTACACTAGACTCTTGGCAGGCGTTCACTTCCTATGTCAATGCCTTTGGGCTGGCTGTCCCCTTCAGTGGGATGTTCTACCTCCTTATCTCCAACTTTTGTTTTCCTTTGTTTCCCTCAGAACTTAACTCAGAGCTCACCTTCTTCAGGAGACCTTCCTGTCCCCCCCGTTTGCCAACACCTTGACCTTTCAGCTTGTCTTCTGTCTAAATTTGGATAGAATATCCCGATAATCGCACGTGGTTTCCCGCGTTAGGTGTTGATATCTGTGAGGGCATAGACTGTCCTGTTCTATCTTTCCATATCTGGCTCCTAGCTCAGTGCTTGCCCCCCAATAATCACTAACTGAAAGCTTGTTGACTGCACAATGGACAGAAGTACAGAATTCGGAAGTGAGAAGGAATTTCTGGAGCCATCTGGTCCAACCCATATCTGGAAGAAATTCCCAAGTCGATACGTGGGCCCTTGGGGATCCTCGAAGACCTCCATTGAAGAGACACCCATCATCTCTTGAGGGGGCCTAGACCACCGTAGACACCTTTGTCCTTAGAAAGCTTTGTCTGATAGCGAGCCTGAGTGGGACTCTGACAAGCACTCTGCCTCTGGGGCCAAACTGAGTAAACCTTGTTGTTCAGGCCTTTCATTCCACTCTTCATGACCCCATTGGGGGTTTTCTTGGCAAAAAGACTGAAATGCTTTGTCATTTCCTTCTCTGACTCATTTTACCGATGAGGAAACTGAGGCATACAAGGTTAAGTGATTTGGTCAGGGTCACACAAATAATAAGTGTCTGAGGCTGGATTTGACCCTAGGTCCAGTGCTCTGTGCACCATGGTACACTCTAGTATCTCTCAATAAGTCTCCTCAGTCCTTATGGCACATTCATTTCCCCTTGCCCTGTCTTTTCTCAGAGTTAAGTATTCCCAGTTCCTTCACCCCATCCTTCTATGACCCATCTCCACCTTTGGTGCCCTTCTGGGGACGCACCTTATGATGTCCTTCCCCAGTTACGTCCAGAACAGTACCTGTATTGTAGATTTGGCCTGGCCAGGGCAGAGGGCAGTAGAACCGGCACCTGCTACTCCTGAAAGTAACGGCCCTTTCAGGACAGATCAAGATTACATTTATTTTTTATCTTTCCCCCTACCCACCCTGACAATAACACCACTGATTCATATCAAGACTGTAATACACTAAGATCCTCAGATCTTTTTCAGAACAACTGCTCTCTAACTGTGCAAGTTCCATTTTGGATTTCTGATATTAGAAACTGCCCATGGGCCTGACTTCCATTGACTTGGAGGGTTTTATTCAAGGGGACCCTATTACATGATTATATTATAATATATTACTTTATATTACATTATATTATTCAAAGGGACCCTATTATATTATCTTTTATGTTTATTATATTAAATTGTATTATGTTATATTGTTAATGCACACCAAGGTTTAAGGTTGGTCTAAATTGTTCTTTTCATGACTCCTGCTCCCTATATGAAGATGGCTATGTTATATTAAGAAGATCCAGCAAAGGTGAGAGGGCTCCAGTGCAGGGTTCTCACAACATGGGGATCCATGATGGAAGTGATAGTGTTTAACTTGAAGGCGGGTTAGTCTAGGGCAGCTGGAGAGTTGACTTCAAGATCTCTTACTGGGAGGAGGAATTATTTTTGTTTCTTGGCTGCAGAGGGCAGGACTAGAAGCAACGTAGGGCTGAGGGGCAGTCTGCTGGTCTTGGGAGGCAGGAAGATCTGCCTCTGATGCTTAACAGCTGTGTGACTCTGGGCAGATCACTTAACCTTGCTGTAACGGGACAAGTCTTAAAGCCATCCTACAGTGGACAATGTGCCAGCCTACCTGGGTTAGAGGGATGCGCCATTGCCAGTTAAATTCCAATTCTGGTCCTCGTCCTTGTCCTCCTGATGCGCCATTGCCAGTTAAATTCCAGTTCTGGTCCTCGTCCTTGTCCTCCTATTGCTCTACCCAAGCACCCACCATGTGTCCCAATATTGACAGGTTCGTCTGGAGAAGAACGCAATGGGAGGGGAGATGAGCTGCTTCCCACCCTGAGATGGTGACATTTTGGAAGCTCCAGGAAGTGCCTGGTGCTGGCAAGGGTGGCTCAGGACTGGCTGCTGGGCCTTGACAGCCCCTCCTTTTGGAACAGATGGGCATTAAGTTGGCTTGCCACATGTACTGAGTCAGATTTTTTACAAAAAAAAAAAAGCCTTATATATATATATACATATATATGCATGTATATGTATATATATATATATAAGTGTATATGCACACCTACATGTATATGTGTATTTATATGAGTTCACACATGTATATATGACCACATACACATGTATGTCTAAAATCCACAATATATACCTAGCTATAAACGTGTATAGAGATATATATGTACACATACATACATGTCCTATACACACAGAAAACAACTGAACTGATACTGCTGTGAGCAGAGCCGCCTGTAAACCCTGCCGGCTTTAAAAATCCAATATTGCATTTGATTCATTAATGTATTTTGTCCATCAGCTCATTTGAGTCTATTAACATAATTGTCCTTTATTAACAAATGGGTTTTTCTTTCCGGCATAAGAGCAAGAGCTCAAATGTCAGTAAAATCCCCTCTCCCCCTCTGCTCCCCGCCTGGTCCCTCAGTGAGCACACACACGTACATGCGTGTGTGCACACACGGCCAGAAAGAAATATTTCTGCAGAAGGGATCACATCAAAAATAGCTTTGTTGATATACGGCGCAAAAGGGGGAATGTTTGTATTTAAAAATAAGTTCTGTCATAACTGCAGATCTGCTTTTAAAAGAGAGAGAGTGAGCACTTGAGTACAAAATCACCAAGATTATAAATCATCATATTTATGTTTACTTAATATATGGAAGCATTAAACGGTCTAATATTTGAAGTGGAGATGAAGATGGAAATGAGATATCCCTGAACAAATGATTTAGGAAAAAAAAATATTCTTCTTAAGGAAAACCACATATACTTTACCTGTTTTTATTTAATTTATTGAAAAAGTGTTTGGTTCTTTTTTTCTCTCTTCCACCCATTTTTTAACAAATCCTATTTTTCTGCTTTATCTAATTTCCCTTCTCTTCTTCCTCGCCTCCCCCTTCCCCATCGTTTCCTTCCTAGGTGACATTGTTCTCCTCACCAAACCTGTAACTTTAACAGAGGGTGACAGGGTGACCTTGACGACAGATGTTCCAATGGCAACAGATGGCATTGGCAAACCCGAGAAGCGGCTGTACGCCGTCTCCGAGCCACCTGTGCACGGTCAGACCGAGCACATCAATTATCCCAGCCTGCCCATTTCCACATGCAGCCAGTTGGATGGAGGGACCCAGAAGGTTTTCCCTGTGCATGACAACAGCCAGGAGGCCAGTAAGGATGCACTCAGGTGAGAAAGGTCTTCTTCCCTTCCTCCCCACCCAGTCCCCGATGGATAAGAAGACGGGCAGAAGTCAAAGAGGTTACCTCTGGCTTCTCCAACTCCAACTGCTGAGCAGCAGGAGGAGGGATGAATGACTTCTGGAGAGGTAACAAGGCTTGTTGCAGAGCACAGAAGACTATCCTGTTATTCCTTAAGATAGAAGGATCTCGCTGGAATGACTGCTTAATGACTTGGGATTGAGCCAGTGTAGACACCACTGTAGGGCTGAGTATCTAAGGGAAGCTGGGCATATCATATGGGAAGTGTTTTCATTCCCACATCCTGGCCCATCCTTACCCAATTACTTGCCTCATTCAATAATTCCAAGTCCAATGGATAGGAACAAGAATAAATAAAGGAAGGATAAAACACTGAGCAGCATATTGACAAATGTCACCATTAGACAATAAGAAGAATAATAGAGATTATCATCATCATTATTATTATTAAAGTCATATTAGCAAATGGCACCATTATCTAATTCACTATTTAACTTTAATAATAATTATAATCCCTAATATTGTCAGCATTAGACAATAATAACAAGAATAGGGATCATTATTATTATTATTATTATAGTTGTGTTAGCAAATGTCACTATTATCTAATTCACTATTATAACTTTAATAATAATGAGAATCCCTAATATTATCAGCATTAGACAATAATAAGAATAATATAGTCATTATTATTATTATTATTAAGGTCATATCAGCAAATGGCATCATTATTTAATTCATTATTTCACTTTAATAATAATAATAATCATCCCTAATATTGTCAGCATTAGACAATAATAAGAATAATAGAGGTCATTTTTATTATTATTAAAGTCATATTAGCAAACATCACCATTATCTAATTCACCATTTAACTTTAATAATAACAATAAT
Organism: Myrmecobius fasciatus; assembly: GCA_023553655.1. Taxonomy (NCBI): domain Eukaryota; kingdom Metazoa; phylum Chordata; class Mammalia; order Dasyuromorphia; family Myrmecobiidae; genus Myrmecobius; species Myrmecobius fasciatus. The sequence continues at coordinate 340,259 of JAJPUD010002053.1, read as the reverse complement.
ACCTATTATCATCAACATTAGACAATAATAATAATAATAGGGGTCATTATTATTATTATAGATGTGTTAACAAATGTCACCATTATGTAATTCGCTATTATAATTTTAATAATAATAATCTCTATTATGCATAAAATCCATTTCAGCAGTCTTAGAAACTTTTCCCATTGCTATCAACCAGCAACACAATACCTGGTGCGTTGAGATACTTAGTGACTAACCTAGGGTCATACATCTACTATGTATCAAAAGTGTCAACCCACAGCTTCCCAGCTCTCGGGCCAGCTCATTATTCCTATGTAATATTACCTCTCTTTGTTCTCATAACATGAATGGGTTTCACCCAAGGTTTCACAGGATGGAAGCATGTGAGCCTGATTCCAATGCTGTCTTTCTATCCATTGCACTACACTGCCTCTATATAATCCCATTAATAAGTGGCTTGTTTGTGGTCATACAACCAAAATGTTTCAGTGAGGATTTAATTCTGGTCTTTTCGATTCCAAGGCTGGCCCTCAAGCCATTCCATCAGCTCGCTTTCTCTCTCTCTCTCTGCTCTACCATGATAAAATAGAGCTTCGGGCTTGGAGTCAGAAATCCCAGTTCTACGTCTTATTTACCACTTCAGATTTTTTGCTTAATTGTGATGAGTCCCTGGTTCTCCCCGAGGCTCAGTTTCCTTCTCTGAAAAGTGGGCATTTACATGGTTTCATTGGGTTATTGTAGAAAAGCACACTATTCAGGAAGAATGATTTGGTTCTTCATTGCTTCTAGCCAGACTTATTTCTCCAGAATTCCCAGCTCCAATGGCAGTCCTATTCTTTCTCAGCAAAGCCATCTGCAATCTTCAGAAGGGAGGTCACATGTAACTTCCACCTCCAATTGCTTTTGCATTAATAAGACAAAGCTTTCCAAGTAGGACTCATTCAGCCTCCCTTCTCTGAAGAAAGAGGGAGTATTGTATGAAATCGTCAGTAGACCTAAATCCAGATGGCAGTGTCATTTCTCAGAAAAAAAACATATGCTAGCTATTAGGACACTTAAGCATAATGGTTTTATATCCCTCCAGTGGGCAAAGAAGCCATACAACAGGTTTGAGTCTAGGAATCTGAAGGAAAAAAACAAAACAAAACAAAACAAAAAACATGGTTTTACCTTCCAAAATCCTGCTTCCCTAAAGAAATGGAAAACTCACTTGATAGAACATGGAGCAGGATGTAAACTGCTGCCTGGTTCCATCTGGTAAGAGGACAGGGGCTGGATTTAGAAGCATGTATGATATTATTTCATATAATATTACTGAGTTTAGGATCAGAGTGTACATATATGTGTATGTGCATTTTTTAATTTTGCTTTTAACTTTATTTATATTCATTTTGCAACAAAGAGGGCAATCTAACAATTTTTTTTTTCTTGGTGTGATTAGCCATGAGTCATTTCCTAAGAAATGAGTTTAATTAACCAGGGGAAGAATGTGGCAATAAATCATCTGAAGGGCTGGATTCTAAGTGGGGTTAAAAACATTTATTTAAAGCCACCATTAAATAAATCACAAACCTTAAGTTCTCAATTAAGAGCAGGGATCTTTATGATTTTCCAAAACACTGGAAAAGGGATAGGGGAAGAAGAGAAGAATGGGGATGTTCCAGATAAACCGGCATATAACATTATATTTCTCACTTCTATGACTTTGCATTTGCTGTCACCCATGCCTGGAATAGGCTTCTTCCTCACTTCTTGGAATCCCTAGCTTTCTTTAAGACAGATCCCAGGGAACACCTCCTATACTAGGGAGTTTTCCTGATTCCTCTCTCCCATCCCAATGGTTAATGATCTTCTCTCCACCAAAATGGTTATTTTATTTTGCTTATTTTATATTTAAAATTCTTTGTAGGGGTGGTTTTCTAGGAGTGATGTAGAAGGGTTTCTCAGAGTTATTAGGATAGCTGGAAGAAACTTCAGTGACCATATAGGTCCTTCCCCCATTTTATAGATGAAGAAACTGAGAGACAGAAAAGTTAAGTCACTTACTTAGTCTTGTACAAGTAGTAAATAAAAGAAAGTGCAATTTTAACTCAAATCCTAAGCTAATCATAGACAAAAAATAAGTTTATTTGTTTCTTGCCTTTGTATTCCTAGGCCCTGGACTCAGATCTTCCTGAGTCCAAATCTGGCCTCAAACAATTATTGGGTGTAAGACCCTGAATAAGTCACTTAATCCTGTTTACCTCAGTCTCCTCATGTAAAATGAGCTGGAAAAGGAAATAACAAAGTGCTCCTGTATCTTTTCCAAGAAATCCCGAGATGGGGTCACAAAGAGTGAGACATAAATGTCCCAAAACAATGACCGAACAACTATCACACAGTCTTTAGAACACTAGTTGACAAATAGCTAATGCTTGGTGAGATAAAAATGAATTGAACTAAATGGAAAGTCATCAAAATGAATAAAGAAATAGATTTGTGTGGGGAAGAAGTGATATATGTTATGGAGTAATGGAAAGTAACACTGGTCTGAGGACTGAAACACCTGCTCTGAAATTTCCTACTAACTAGTTTCGGGACGTTGGCCATTTCATCAGGCTTTGGTTTTCTCATCAATAAAAAAAAAATCAGTGTCTTGGAATCATGGCATCTCAGAGCTGGAAAGGACTACAGAGCTCCATGTTTCTCTTTCAGGCCTTTACCCCAAAGAAATGTCTGCTATAAGGCACCCAAAATGGGCTCACCCAGTCTCAGCCCCAGGGTGACCACACAGATGATGACCTTAGAGAGAGCCCACTGGACCTTGGGACCTCTTCAATTATCCACACAAGCCTAGTTCTCTTACTACAATGGACCATTAAGACATATAAGTGTTAATCATTTGACTTTCTCCTCTTGCCTATTATCCACTTAAAATTCTTTATGGCTTAGCACATCAAGCCCTAGGCTAGCTCAGGAAACTGTCCCTCACTACTGCTGTTGCTACTTAGTTCCTGAGGTTCTCATTTCTTTCTCCCAAGCTGAGTCTGGGTATTCCTTTAAGAACTCTGCAGTATACCTAATCCTTTCTTCCTAATTGAAAGTTTAAGATAATCCTAATTACTCTCAGGGCAGAAAATGGAATACTGGTTCCTCTGAATTATAAATCTCAAATTGCCAATCAGTTCCCAAATCCCTATTACTATAGCTCTCCACCTTTTTCAAAACAGTGGTGAGATTATTTATCAAATGCTTTACTAATGTATAGATAATATATCTATTTACCATTATATTGTTTGGCTCCTTTATTAACCATCTCATAAAAGGAAATAAGTTTAGCCTGGTATATCCTGATCTTAATGAAACCATGCTGACCCTCTAACAGCTACTTTTGCTCTTCTCATTGTGCACTAACCTTCTGTTTCCTTATCTGCTCAATCATTCTACCTCCCCCTCCCTTTAAATTTGAATATCCTTAAGCTATAGTTCCCATGGTTGTCTCTCTTCACTTTTTGGAAAATCAGGATAGTGTTAGCCATTCTCCCACCCCACAGTCCCTCCTCTGGTCTCCATGGTCTTTCATATTTCACAAACAGCAACCAGGTATGAGAATTGGCTTTGTTGTTCTTGTTATTTGTTTGTTTTACCCAATACCTGAGGTTGTAATTCATCCAGGCTGGAACACTTTAGGAAGAACAATAATGTGTTCTCTTACTACCACCTTTCATGATTCCCTTTTAGTTATTTTTGTGCTAGAATTCCTAGGGCAAAAGTTATTCATTCTCTTTAGCAAAGAAAACACAAGGAGAATTAGAAGTTGAGAATTTCTTCTTGTTTCTGTTGTCATTTTCCATTACCCATCCATCCCTAGCAGGAACAAAATGGCGCCCATTTTTTTCCTCCATCAATCTGCATTGATGCTCTCTCTATGCTTTCTTGGGCTGGTTCTTCTATTTCTTCACATAAGTATACTTATTGTGCAATTTTGTCCCACCCTACTTTTTCATGCCCCGCTTCTTTTGAATAATAACAATAAATGTTATAGATGTAAAAAAAAAAGCAAGACAGAAATAAAATGACATATTCTAAGGTTCAGTTGCATGTACTCTTCTTATAATTCTATATCATTCCTACAAAATGTCCCCATTGACTATTTTGAAGGGACTATCAATGAACATTTATATTTCCTATTTTATACATGAGTAATTTCCAATTCCAAAGACTATTTAAAAAAGTAAATAAACAGATAATATTCACCTATCTACTCCTAAAGACAACACTGACTTCCTTTTTAGTCAAGAACTGGCTTACCAATAAAGTCATAGGATGAGAAGTTGTTCATCTATCCCACTTCCTCATTTGGCAAATAGGGAAACTGAGATCCAAAATGGGAAATTAGGGCATTTGTCAAAGGACACTCAGGTAGTAACAACTAATCTGATATATGACCAGGCTTCATATGATTCCCTGGCAATTGATTTTCCCCTATATATTTTGTAGAAATAAATGAGACCTAATGTTCTCCTATATTAAATCAATATCTGTCTCTAGAAATTTCAATGGGATTAGCTATGAGGTACCCTATACAGAGGGCTATCTATGCTAAGATTAAATGGTAACAAAAACCATCAAATAATATAATGTCATTTACTAACTTTATAATAAAATGAAAATATTTATTATTATTATATTAGCATATAATTGTTTTATTAATTACAAATCTTGAAATTTGGCATAAATATCAAATGCAGTTATCATTAGTAGTGATATAATTAATTGTTTTATCAAAACATTTTCATATCTCATATTTTCATAATCAAACCTTATAAAGGAAGTAAAAAAAAAAGTTTTATGGGTTCTTTGTTATTGATGAGGAGACTGAAACAAGAGAATTTAATCAATTCACTCAAGGGAATACAGCTTGATAAGCTGAGATTTGAACTCCAAACCTCTCATTTGATTTTCAGCACACTGTTGGTTCCATTATATCAATTCAACTGTCATCTTCTATCTCCATGACCAAAAGATGGTGCAGTCAGGAAATGGATTCTTACACAGTATTAATCCTCTGTTCTACTTACAACTAATGGATTTTTAATTTAAAAAAATAGATTAAGGGCAGCTAGGTGGGCGCAGTGGATAGAGCACCAACCTTGAAGTCAGGAAGATCTGAGTTCAAATACATTTCCTAGCTGTGTGACCCTGGGCAAGTCACTTAATCCCAATTGCCTCAGGAAAAAAAAATAGATTATCCACAATGTGCCAGGTAGAAAGGAGGAAACTGAAGCTGACATAATTTAACCAATTTGTTCAACATCTCAGAGACGCCTTACCCATCTTTTCTGTCTCTAGGATAGGGTTTTTTCCCTATTATATTCCATGACAATGACTCTTAGTTCAATTAAATATTATTTCATGATGCATGTTAAGCCCATGTGCTCTTTTGGGAGCTTCACTGCATCCTACTAGAACCATAATTCTTCAGTTGTTTATACATGCTTCATCATGGATTAGGATTATACATAAGGAAAGTCTAATATCTTCCTATTTCTAGATTAAATTGTAAAGTTTCCTCATTATTCCCTTTCTCTGCCTCCTTAGCAGAATGTCATCCTTCCTTGGTCCCTTACCAAGTTCTCCACATCTAAAGTTGCCCTTTTGAAAATCTTTTTTTTTTCCTATTGTGTTTGTCTTGGGTCACTTATTTTTATCCCCAAGGTCAAATTCTCAGGACCCTACACACCCTGAATTATTCTGTAGGGCACAGAAGGGTCTACTTTGAAGTTAAAGGAAGTTCTGGATGGTGAGGAAAGCCCTGAAGAATAGGAATTTTTTTTTTTTTTTGCTGAGGCAATTGGGGTTAAGTGACTTGCCCAGGGTCACACAGCTAGGAAGTGTTACGTGTCTGAGATCAGATTTGAACTCAGGTCCTCCTGACTTCAGGGCTGGTGCTCTAACCACTGCGCCACCTAGCTGCCCCTAAGAATAAGAAATTAATTGTTTAGGTTTCTTATTAAATTTGAGCAGCAAACAATTGTTCTATAAAATGGAGGGGATGGATTAGTAAATTTAAAGTTTCCTTCAAGCTGTGACTTTCTCTACTCTAAATTTCCTCCCAAGTCTGATATTCCCTTTTCTAAGATTCTTCCCAGCTTTAATGTTCTATGTATTAGGGGCAGGCATTATGGTACAGCGTAAAGACCTTTCCTTACGGAGTTATAGGAGTGAGATTCACATCTGACTTCTGATGTCTACTGTCTGTAGACTTTAGGTAAGTAACTTAATCTCCCAGGGCCTCAGTTTCCTCATTTGTAAAGTAAGGAGGTTGGAACAGAATGGCTTCCCATAGCCTTTTCAGCTCCAATGGTCTTAGGCTTTTTCCTTCTCTAATATTTTATGACTTTCTGTGTTCCTTCCACGCTGGACATTCTCTATGTTCTAAGATCTCTTCTTGAGTCCTAACTTTCTATACTCTAGTACCTACATGGCAGGTTGTTGAGAGGATCCGGTGAGAGATTATATGTAAAACTCTCTGCAGAACTTCAAGCTCTGCATAAGAGCCAGCAATGATCAGTCTTGCTATGTTCTATTCTGCTCTGAGGTCATTCTCAGCTCTGATGATCTGGGGATCCTTGCAAGGTGCTCAGCTTGTTCCTGAACTGCAAACAGTGTGAGCTTTTTTTTTTTTCATGATCCCCATGCCATCATTATTCATTCAATAAATATGTATTTAGTGTAAAGTCAACCCCTGCTCTCAAGGATCTTTTATTTCCATATGGAAAACAAATCTGTGCTTAAATAAACCAACACCAAAAAGAGAGAGGGGGATGAAGGTAGCATTTTGGGAGAGCAGCTATTGGGGGAAAAAAGGTCTTGTATAAGAGATGGTTCTGTACTGACCCATAGCTTTCACTGAGGTCTGCATAAAAGATTGTTCTGGGAGTACAGAGAATATACAAATAGAAGAAGTGGTAATATTGAGTGGATTGACAGCCAGACAAATTTTGCCTCAGGGTATTTACCAGCTGGGTGACTGTGGGCACCAAGTTCACCTTCACCTCTGTGGAACTTCCATCCATTGTTTCTGAGTTTGCCTCTGGGACAAAACAAAATCAATGTAGACTACCTTACACCTGACAGATGTTTTTAAATGCTTAGATTTGCTGTGAGGTAAATCATGAACTTTCTCTTTCCCAAAATAAACATCTTCATTTACTATAATCAACTTTCATAGATCATAACATTTAACTCCTTACCAGAGTAGCTGTCTTTCCACGGACACATGCAAGTTATAATTGTTCGAAGTGTAACCTGTGGTCCAGTATCTCAAGCTCTGACCTTATATGTACTGGGTCCAATCTTGGAAGCAATCTCTAAAAAATGAGTTTCTTGGATTCATTTTGCCTCCACCTGCAGTTCCCTCTCTGATATCTTTGAATATAACCCCAAAATGTTGGCATTTATGTCACCATAGATGTGGGTAAACACATCTATATAAACATTCAAGTTATAATGGATATCAGGTATAGAATGAACTTTATATTACACCACAGACATTTCAAAATATGTCTAAAATACTTCTAGCAATTAGTGTACAATCAATATAATTCTCTTCCCTCTTAAGTCATCTTCCATTTCTCCTAATATCTTATCAAGCCCTCCAGACTCATAAGCCCACCTTATTGTCCATATGTCCCTCCAAACCCCCAAAAGAAATGTATGTGATATTATTAGAGAGACAACCTACTGAATGTCCAGGAAGGCCCATTTTCACTCTAGGGACACATAAAGACATTGAGTTTTCTGGTATTATGCTTGGGACTAAGAACCTTTATCTCTACTGCTTGGTTTCTCTAACTTCCTTTAAGACTAAGTTCAACTCTACCTTATACAAGACATTTTTTTCTCATTTTCTATTCCTTATCCTCTTATTCTCTCTTCCCCGTGATAGTTCCTTCTCTCTGAGTTGATGTTCTATCTGTCTGTCTGTCTATCTATCCATCCATCCATCCATCCATCCATCCTTCCATCCATCTATCTATCTATCTACCTACCTATACCTGACTTCAAATTTTGCCTTACACACTCTTAGCTGTGTGACCCTGGGAAAATCACTTCTTTGTCAGTTTTCTCAAATATAAAATGGATATAATAATAGTACATTTATCTTAGATTATTGCAAGGATGAAGAATTTAATAATTATAAAGCACTTTGTAAACCTTAGTACACCATATAAAAGTTAAATATGATGATAATAATGATGTTGGGTCACTGTATACTAAGTAATCAGTAGAACATAAACTCCTTGAGGATAAATTATTCCTTTTTTCTTCTTTGACCTCCCATTGCCTAGCTCATCATTTCACATATAGTAAGCAATTGGAAATATCATTGAGAAAGGAAGGCTTTGTGAAGTAGATAGGATTGAGCTGGGTCTTGAGTAAGGGCATGAGAGGCAGCATGTCATAATCAACAGAATGGGTTTTAATCCTAGCTCTTCCAAGAATTAGTTGTATAATCTTTGACAGTCATCTTTGGTATTCAGGATTTTTGTCTAAGAATCACAAGTTTGGACAAGCTGATCTTGAAAAGATTTTGTGATCTTACTAATTAAGGAAGCAAGTTAGAGGATATTCTATATTCTACATAGAAGTGTGAACCAAAGTGAAGAGTTGAGAATATATGTTCTATTTGATTTTATATTCCAGTGGGAATGAAGAGCTTGTCAAAGGGATACGGAGAATATTAAAATTATATTCTTTGAACTGATTTCTTAAATAACAAAGTTACAAAAATGCATATGGATTTATATGTCTTTATGTTTATATATAAATATGTATATGTATCCTATATAATCTATGTATATGAATGTTTGTGTATGTATACATATACATATTATATATACTTTTATAATCATATTCCATTTCCTTTTATTGTATAAGATACTTAATCACTTAATTTTCTTTCTTAAGTGTATATGCATGTTTAACTTTGGTATAGATTTTCTTTCCTATCAAATAGAGGACACTGCAAGGTTTACTGAAAGCCAGTGAAGATGGAGAGTGAAAAAACTTCAGAAATCTTCATCTTGTCCATGCTACCTGATACCTGAAACACTCCCTTGATACCTCCCCTCCACAAATGGTCATATAACTTCTGCTTGAAGCCTTCCAAAGATAAGGAACTAATATGGAACCTTTTATGTCAATCATCTTCATTGTTGGAAGGTTCTACTAATTTAATGAGCTCAAATCCACTTTCCTATAACAGATTCTTCCTCATTGTGAGATTAAGGAGAAATCTAATCTCTCATCCACATAGAATTTCTTCAGATAATTAAAAACTATTCCTTTTTTCCAAGTCATTCCCTCTCCAAGGTAAACTTCCTTATACCAATCTTCACTTGACATAATTGCATAGCATTTTACCATCTTGTCCCCAAAGCAAATACTCCTAGAGTTGAAAGAATCTTCAAATCTTCATTGATCATCTCATCTAATTCAAATGTGAACAAGAAGCCCCTCTAAAACTGCCCCATGAGTCACTACTCAGCTTCCACTTGGAGACCCTTCCACTGAAGGGATGCCCACCAGCTCCCAAGTCAACCTATTCTACTACTGGGCAGCTTTCATTGTTTGGCTTGTTTTTCTTCCCGACCTAAAATCTGACTATGCAACTTTCACTCTTGGCTCTTCGTTCTGCCCTCTGAACAAATTAGGTCAGTGCTTATTTAATTCATGGGTTATTTTTCGTCCTTTTTATTGACTCACTTTTCTCATCTATAAGATGAGGAGGTTGAAGTGGATAATGTCTGAGGGCTGTTCGCTTGGCATTTCTCATATTCTGTCTCATATTGTCATTTACATTTTTATGAGTATGTCTTTTAAAGGTCCTTTGAGCTCAAAAATGCTATGATTCTACATTGTTGAAAGGCAATTTGGCCTAAAGGAAGAATCCCTTGATTTTCAAAGAGAAGACGAGGTTGTTGGCTCTTATTCCACTCTGAAATTAATAAATGACTTTGGTGAGTTTAGACTTTCTGTTTTGGGCTTAAGGTCTATACTATTTCTATTCGTGTAACTTTGAATCTTCACTGTTGTAACTGGGGTAGGTTGACCAGGGCTTGGTCCCAGTGGATCAAAATTTATAGGACACTGATAGATTTTGGTATAATCAGTTGCATGCAAAATTGTCTTCATTAGCATGTGAACAACTGAATTCATCATCTAGTGAGCAAGAATAATTAGGTTAAATGAGAAGCTACAAGATGGCATCCATTTCCTCCTTTGCAGCAGCTCTAACCAAAGTGAGTTTCTTCTTATTCAGATAGACCTTCCTGACTTCCCACCACGTCCCCAGGTCCCAGGGTCTCAGGGTCTCTGGCAACATCGCCTCCATTTCCCTAAAAAGCAAGGAAATTCTATTTTAGCTGCTTGCTCCTGGCACACTTAATGCACAAACTACTCATTTTGCTGTTATTTTGAGACCGGAGAAGAAGCAACCACCACTCGGACCCACGGTGTTCAAATTGACAAAGACATATTTGATGCACTGGTATCGGAAAATGATGGGAATTAAAAGCCACATGTAGCTAAATCATGTTGGAATAGTCTTTGAGTCCTTCCAGTTCTCATAAGGCCTTTGGACAAGACTTGGAGAATTCTCCCGGAGGCTTTGGAATAATCACAAGCCTGAGAATTCTCTTGGGAGCTTTGGAATTCCCCAAAGGACTTGTTTGGGAATTCTCTTAAGGGCTGGGGAGTCAGTGCAGGAATGTTTGCAAAGAGGGCCGTGCTCTCTCAGGGATCTGGGAATTCTCCCAGGGGCGCTGCTACCCTAATCAAACCACAAAACTTTCCAGGAGAAGGGCTCTACTTCTTGCTCTGGGAAACACAGTCTCATATCGCCCTCTTCCAGTAATAACAGTCAGGTCAGCTCTCCAGCTCCTGATGTATCTGTTATTGTGTGTGTGTGAGTGTGTGTGAGTGTGTGTGTATGTGTGTGTGTGTGTATGTGTATGAGAGTGAGTGTGTGTGTGTGAGTGTATGTGAGGGTGTGTGTGTGAATGTGAATGTGTGAGTGTGTATATGTGTGTGTGAGTGTGAATGTGAGTGTGTGTGAGTGTGAGTTTATGTGTGTGAGGTGTGTGTGTGTGTGTGTGTGTGTGTGAAGAGCTTTGGGGATATTCCTTTCAAATACAGTGTCCCTTTAAAATGTATTTGATTCCATCCTGCTATATCCAGACCCCAGATTGCCTAGATTGGATGGATGTTAGTTTGAGAAAAATTGACTGAATGTCCCTAAATGTGGAGGGGCCTCAAGTTTCCCCTCCCAGCTCCTTCTCTGCAATCGATGGCCCGTCTAATCGCCTGCTATGCTGGGGCATTATTAAAGTCGCCCCCCAACTCTGCTGGCACTGCTTCCTTCCTCCCCCCACGGGGGGCCCTTCCCCTGCTCACACTCAGCCCCCCATCCCTGGAAGACAGCAAAGCAATTAGGTGGGAAGCATCTGTAGGAGAGGCAGCCAGTCCCCCACATCTATCCCTCATTTGGCAATCTGGCTCAGCTGATGGAAAGTGGGGTATGTGTGAGTGTGTGTGAGTGTGTGAGTGTGTGTGAGTGTGTGAAAGAGAAAAAGAGAAAGAGAGCAAGACTTGTCTCCCCTCCAGTGACTAAGGGGGAGGCACCGAAGGGTTAAACCTGCTGCCTTCCAAACCATTTTCCCCCAAAGCTGCGGCCCCCTAAATTAATTTCGGCTGGTAATCTAGATGGGGTTAAATAACTCCTCATTATTCTGTAACACAGCTGAGTCTTCTCCAAATGTTTGTTTTGTTTTGTAACCGGTACCTTCTGGTATATTCCAGTGCCAGGACTCGGAGCCCCTGTTATATTTCATTCTCACTATTTTGGGAATGGAGCTTCTGGCTCCAGGTGATTTAATAAATTGCTTTTTTTTGTGTGTTCCTTTTAACTTACCCATCTGCTCAACACATGCGTGGCTCGCAATCTGTCGGCAGTTTGCAGAAAGACAAACTGTCAGAGAGGCATTCTTTCTGACAACTTTGTTCCCAATTAGATTAGTGGTAATTTTAACAGATTTCAGGGCAATAGAGAAAGGGGCGACACGTTATTAAAGCATCAATTTTGACAGACCTCAAGCGCATATGACTTCGGTGGAAATTATTTTAAATACTTTAATTAAAACTCGAGGAAGATTTCCCCTCTCTTCCACCCCTCCCCTTGAAGCCGTTAAATGATTGCAAGACAAATTTAAAGGGAAAGAGAGAAGCAGAGTTGCCTAAGTGGGTTGGACCGTGCCAGGCCGTCCGGCACACAAGCAGGGCCGCCATCATCCATGGCTCTAATGTGCAGGCTGGCTTAATTATTCATAACTTCCTCCCTGTGGCAGATGCTGTCCAAAACATGGAATACAGTATTCAGAGATTGGAACGCTCGCTCCCTGTGAGATTCACAATGCAGTCTGCTTTTTGAAACCTTCAGAAATTTTCCAGAGTGTGTTTAACGCGTTAAATATATTCAGAAAGGAGGGGGAGAGGATCCTTTTTTTTCCCTTTACCCCCCCCTTAACTCTGTTTTTTTTTTTCATATGTTCCAAAGCAGCTGCTGCCCTCCACCCCCACCCAGCATCCCTTGCCCTGCCTAGTCCGAGATGCCTGGAGCATATGTGCAGCTGGACAGCCCCGGCTGGCGTAATCAGAGATTCCTGTACCTCAGGTCACTTTGCAGGCAGAGAGCCCACGAGGAGGATGTCCCATCTATTATTTAAGCGGCTTGCGATGCTCAAGATTCATTAAGGGGCCATGCTTTCTTTATCTATGGAACCAGTGATGGGCCCGGCTCGATGCTAGGGAGAGAAGCTCCATTGAGAGACCCCTGCAGATAGTCGCCTGGGTAGATTTCCCTCATGGATTTGACAATTTCCTTGATTTATTTCACCATAAATTTCACCCGAGCTTTAACGATTTCCATTTGTTCTCTGACAACACTGTGCATTTTATTATTGGGATCTCCAATACATTAATTAAGCCTTAATATTCCCAGCACATAATTGCAGAGAATTCTTTTAACTCACAGGTTTCCGAGTCACTTGGGAAGGGTCTGTCATGGCCTATTGAGAGGAAAGTGGCCTACTACTCGAGAATTATAGGAATCACTTAACAGGAAAAGATATTCCTCTTCTGCCTGGGTGATAGTGTTGTGCTGTTTTTTAAGTGTTTTAAATTATACACACACATGTGTGTGTCTTCACATAATACATATATGTGTAAATGATATATGTATATAACATAGACATATAACTTTATTAATATATTATATATAATGGCATATGATATGTAGGAATATAATGTATATAAGCAAATATACATATGTATTCCATGTGCACATATATTTATACAAATTGCACACACACACACATATATATAGATATAGATATATACAATTTTTCTATCTGTTGTCATGACTATGCAAAGGGTATACTAATTAAACCTTTCCTGCCTCCAGTTCATAAGCGATGATCAATGTTTCCAGGAGAAAATAATTATTCTCCAATAATCCTTCTAAGAATTGGAAGCCTAATAAAAAGCAAGCAAAAACACAAACACACAAACAAAAAGCCCACCAAGATTTGGAGGAATCTGCTTGGATTTTTTTTTCCTGGAGGTTGAGGGGCTTAATTGAATTCAACAAATGAAAGGCTTGGCTTTTGTAGAACTGGACGATTCAGAGCAGCAAGAGACGTTAGAATGTAAAATCAGTCAAAGAACCAGTGTTTACTGAACACTTACTGTCTCCCTGCTTTGTGCTTGCTCTGGGGGTGGAAGAATGAAAGAATTCTTGATCTCAGTATATCGTTTTCCAATGAGAGAGTCATATAAAAATATGTATAAATAAAAATCAATATAAAATCTATTCAACATAAATATAAAGTTAATAATCCAAATACATGCAAAGTATTTAAATTCAAGATAATACTTAATAACTAGCTGCGTGAGCCTGGGCAAGTCCCTTTTCCCTATTGGCCTGGAGGAGGAAATAACAAATCAGCTGGTGTTTATGCCAAGAAAACCCCAAATGGGGTCAGAAGGGTCATAAGTGAAATGACAGGCACCATAATTTAGGGGATAAGGCATTAGCCAGTGGATAATTATAAATATAAAATATGATATTATGCAGAAGACTTGCCTTGAACTATCTCGTAAGGAAGAGAGGGATTCTAAGAGACAAAAAAGAGACTTCATTCCAGACATGTGAGAGAGTCATATTGTGGAGTCTTCTCATACAGACTGGGAGCCTTAGAATATTAAAATATATGATGTGAGAAACTGGTAAGACTTAAACGTTAGATTGTAGAATGCCATTATGGAGGGTGGTTTAGAATATAGACTGTTAGAATATAAAGTTTTAGAGACTGGAGAGATGTAGAATGATAGGTTGTAGACAGCCAATACTGCAAGGGCCTTGGAACTTAGAATGTTAGAAAAGAGATTTTTAGAGACTGGAAAGACCTTAAACGTAGAATATTAGAGACTGAAAGAATTTAGAATGTTTTATTTAAAAGGAAGTTAGAAATTGACATATTCAAACACAGGTTATTAGTTTTGGAGAGGCTGCAGAGATTATCTACATATAATGTCATTATTTTTCAGATGAGGAAATTGAGACTGAATGGCTAAGAGTACCATCCCTTAAAGGGAGCACACTAGTCCATTAAAGAAAGTCACCTGCATCATTTTCAACATAGTGATTTTACCTGAATAGATATGATATAGGCCAGAGTCTGTTGGCACATGGGAGTAGTGGATATTTATCCTACAGGCCTAATGGCTGTATTGAGCACATGCTTTTCTGTCACCAGCAAAATTAACAGTTAATGGGAAAATTTGAAAAGACAAAATGCATTTCTGGTAGAGTTGAGTGTGATTTCAAAAACTAAACAAAAGAAATCAAAACTCAGAACGATATCCTGATCTTCAGTCTTCAAAAACCCTTTGAAATTTTATGATTACTCCCAATGTCAGAATTTCTTGGTGCAAAAGAATCTACTAATTAGAATAAAGAAGATCCTTAATTTGTGTTTAATAGGTTCATAATTTTTGAGAATAAACATTTAGAAAAATTTCTCTTGCTCTTTTTTTCCTTCCTTTCTCCCCATCTTCCTTTGCCCCTTTCCTTCCTTCCTTCTTTCCTCCCTCCCTCCCTCCCTTCCTTCCTTCCAATCTTCATGCTTTTTACACCTTGCCAGGATGTAAAATCAGAACATCCTTAGAAAGGTGTCTACCAGAAACAGCGGATTTCCCTGCCCAACTTGGCCAGAGTCACTCTCCTGAGCTTCAGGGAAGTGTGTTGTTAGAGGGATGCCTTCCAAGTCCAACCTCAGAACCTTTCTGCAGTCCAGCAACTAGTATTTATTCTTCCTTCTGTACACCATTGTGAGCTGTGAATCTCTTTCATATGGTAATATATATCTATGTATGTGTATACACATTTAATTATAATATTCACACACACAATATAATATATGCATATATGTATATATACACATATTTATAAATAATATTCACATATATACATGAATGTATTTGTGTATGCATGCAATATACCTGCATGCATGTTTATATATGTATATATACAAAATATGCACACATACACATATGCATTATATATTATTCCCTTTCTATAACAGAATATTAACTATTTATTCCCTTCTAGAAGTTCCTAATATCTTAGAATTGCAAGGGTCCAGAGAAGTCAGCCACACCATATTTTGTATTGAGACCACCTCAGAAACAATGGAGACAATATTTATCTTTTAAGGGAAACAAACTATAGATGTGATTCCACAACTTTTCTCAGTTGATCCCTGACAATTTTCATCCCTCAGTATGAACTACTTCTTCCTCAAATCTAATGGAAATCTTTCATGTTGTTCCTATTGATCTGTTTTCATTGTGAATTAATTAGCATGCTTTAGATGTGGCCAGCCTCCATGCCACATCATTAGATGAAAAGTTGCAGGGAAACACAACTTCATATATAGAACTGAATTATATTTATGTTTTAAAAGCACCCAGGATATTCTCTAGGTAAACTTGGTAAGGGTAGAACCTGTTTCATTGTTCTTTCCTCTATCTCCAAAGCTTATCACAATGCTTGGAATCTTCCAATAATTGCTTGTTGAATGATTTATTGATTGAAGGAGAAGCAGTGTGTAAGATAAGGAATCCCCTTTTCTTTGGTTAAATACCCACTGTGTATCTCTTTCATAAATTTCAACGTCTATATATTACATTTTCTTGAAGTGAGCAGGTCTGCATATAAGAAGACAAATTATTCAAGTCTCCTTTAAATTTCCATTTGAATTTTTATTTTCAATTTATCCTTCTCCTGGTTTTTAAGATTTTCTTTCTGTTTTTCTGATTCTCTTTTGGTTCCTCTAGATTTATTTCTATATATACGATCCTATCCATTCAATAACAAGTACTTACTAAATATTGACTGTGAATTAGGCTGCTAGCCTAAGTAGTGAGTGTACAAAGACAAAAGGCAGAATCCCAGCTTTTAGTTGATTGAGAGAATCTGTGCAGGGAGAAGGAGACACGATACATATTTAATGCAATATGCCTAGCACATAGGTGCTTAACAAATGTTTATTGATTGATTAAGAAACAATTCTGATGAGGGCATTTTGATTAAGGTTATTCTATTAAAATAGTTCATAAAAAAGAAGCCATTTTAAAAATCAGAGTGATTGTTACAATCACAAAACTGATCATATGTGTGTATCCCTTTATACTTTTTTTAGAGTTTTTAACCCTTTGTATACTGTTACTTGATTCTCACAAAAATCCTTAAGGGAAGATGGTGGGAGGGAATCGGTATCAACATTCTCATCCATATTTTAATCATAGAGAAACTGAGGTCCAGACATTTGAAACTCACTCAAGTCCAAATACCAGAGTACGTAGCATCTGATACCCCATGCCAGCTTATTAAATTTGTCAAAAATGTTTTTCCTCTTTATTTACTTATTTTACATTTTAAATTCCAGACTGTAACTCTCCCTTCCCACTGTGAACTAGAGAAGGCCACTATTTGATGAAGATTTATAAATATATGTAAACCTGTACTGTGAGTAGTTCAGTTTATCAATTCTTTCCCTGAAAGTACATAATCTCTTTTTTCCTACTTTCTTTATAGTTAAAGGATATTTATGTAAGGATACATTTTCATAATAAAGGCAGGCTAAATTTATATTATGTATTGTTTTCATCAAACTACTTATTTTTTTTGCTGTGGTGTATTCTCTCCTCTTTTTACTCTTTTCTCTTCTTTTCTCTCTTACTCTCCTTTCCCCTTTCTTCCCCTCATCTTTCCTCTTCTTTTTTCCTATTTTCTCTTTTGTTCTCCATTTTCATTATCTCCTTTCCCTCTTTTTAAAAAAAAATAATATTTAACACCAGCGGTCACTTGCAAGTCGAAAATGTTAGATTAACCTGAGATCAGATTAGTGTGGACCTGATTACAGCTCTCTGCTAATTAGCTCAGTCATTTCATCCTGATGAAAGGTATTCGAGGTGAATCTCCTTCCATCCCCACCTTCTCCCCTCCTCCTCACACACCTTCTTCTTTCTTCATGTCAAGATTTAAGATCTCATTACTTGAGGACAAATCCTATTCAATCTTTGATCCATAAGTTTGAATATTTTATAGGTGCCCAAACCTGAAAATAGAATATGAATGTTTTATTATTTTTGAAGCCCTGGTGTTACATAGCTAAAATTAGAAGGAAACATCATTCCCATGGTATGCTCTTAGTTTCCATAGACTTTCAGTCTTTACTATAACATGTGTGACTTCATGTTTCACAGCATAAAAACCCACAAACCGTGGAGAATGAATTTTTTCAGTCCTTAGACAAAAATATATGTTTATAAAACAAAACATTTAAAATGTCCATTTTTGAATGTTTCAGCTTTTTGTCCTTTGAACATCACCATACATAAAGAAAAAAACTTATATGAGGTAAAGAAGAACATGTTAAGCCACTAATAGAGAGGTATATGTCTTATTTGTGAAGGACATCCTCACAAGATTGCCCTTGGTACCAATATTCTTTCCATGGTGATTTTACTCAGATTTTTCTTCTAGTTGAAACTATACTGACAGAAGATCAGAAAGAAAAAAAGTCTTAGGCTGTAGGGGTATTGTTTCTTTCTCACACACCTCTTTTATACATAAGGAAACTGATGTCCAAGAGAGAGAATCATTTGTATAAAGTGAAAATAACTGGAAGTCATCAAGCCAGCACCAAAACACATTTCCCAACTCTGGAGTCATGGGAAGCTAGGCTGAATCCCAGCTCTGCTATTTAATGCTTTGGCTGAATCACAACTTCTTTGGACTTCTCTTTCCTTCACTTTAAAATAAGAGGGTTGAACAAGATGACCTCCAGGATCTATTCTAGCTTTAGATCAGTTCCACTCTGCAACATTGATGCCTTTTTTCTCTTCTTGGATGGTTTAAATTTGTTGTTGTTGAGTCATTTTTCAGACATGTCAGACTTTTTGTGATCCTATTTGAGGTTTTCTTGGCAAAGATACTGTAATGGTTTGCCATTTCCTTCTCTAGATTATTTTACAGATGAGGAAACTGAAGCAAGCAGATTTGAGTGACTAGCCCAAGGTCACACAGCTAATTAGTGTAGAGGTCAGGTTTGAACTCATAAAAAGAAGACTTTCATATTCCAAATTCAGGGCACCTACCTACCTATAACATCAACTACCAAAATGAAGTGAATGGATGAATGAGTTATTATTTGAATTGTTAAGCACCTACTATGTGTTGAGCACTGTTTTAAGGATTTGGGGGAGTAGAAAAATAAAAACAAAAATAATCTTTGTCTACAAAGATCCTACATTCTATCAGGGAGAAACAATACACATAGTTAGTGATGGCTAAAGGGGGGCACTTTAATCTACCCAAATTACCAGAGGAAGTGAGTGGGACCAGAGAAAAATAGATCAGCATACCCCATCCAGAAAGACAGAATTGATCTGACTACATATTTATAAGTGGAAAGCAGTGGGTATTGTATGTGGACAAAGTATCTAGTAAATGTAAACTGATGATTATGATCAACATATTTTCTGGTTGTTTTTCTTTCAATTAATTTTAGGAATTTCAAATGAAGTAAAAAAAACATATATTAAGCACTTATTGGATGCAAAGCACTGTGCTAGCACTAGACATAGGATGAAAGGAGACAAAAGTACCTGCTCTAAAAGTTTTCACAGTTGTCCAACCACTAACCATCTATCCTTCAGAGAAATAAAGCTTGAATGCCCAATTGTAATGTCGAGCTGATTACAGATTTTAAAGAAAAAAAACTCAAAGGTCTTATTAGACTAGTCTGTTTAAAAGTATTTCAAATAGGTCTTACTGCTCTTGCCTTTTTTAAAAAATAGTATTAATTTAAATATCTCAGGATTTCATTCTGTAATCTCCCAAGGTTTATATAGTGGTGAACAATTAATTGCAATTTTAAAAAAATAGTCACATATCCAATAAAAGTTCCTATAACTTGCATATGTGTCAACCAAAATCCCAGCGCTGACCTCTAAATGGCACCCCCTTTTGTCTTTAATTCTGCCAATCACCACAGGCGCATGTTTTACTGTTCACTCAGATCTGATAGTTTTCAACATGTCTGCAAAATCAACCCTAGGATTCACTGGAAAGATTTGCACTTATTGTTCTTTTAAAAAAATTATTTTTTTTTCCTTTAAGCTTATGCTGGAAGAACATTTTAGTTTCTCAATTTTATTTTTAAAAATTTCAAATCCCTCATCATGTCTTATAAACAAAAGAGACTCTAGCCCTGGCTTCTGGCAGAAGTTCAAAAATTGGGATTTTGGAAAGATTGGTTTGGACCGGCTCTCAAGCTCAAGGCAGGTTTAGGATAAAGTGAGTCAAATTTTCAAGTCACTAAACCCAATAGACACTTTTAGCGCTTGAGTTTCATTGGAGTGGAACCCATTTTTAGAATCCAGGAGTAGAAAATATGACTTTTTCTTAGACAAGCAATCATTTATAAAGGAGGAAACAGACCTGAACTCCAGGAGACCTACAGGGTCCTAATCCCCATGATTTCACGAGCTAGCTACCTGAATATGATGAAGTTATTAATCTCTTCTGAATGGCATTTGCAAACCCTACTCTTGGTATCCTTTTCCAAGATCCCACAAGATAGGATTGATCTGGATTATCTGTAAGGCTCTCTTCATACTTAGAGGTTCAAGAATTTTGTTTTAGCTACCTACAAAATATATGTTTTCCTATATGGATTATGCAAATATCTACACATATGTGTGCACATGAATGTACACAGTGTATGTTTCCATTTATGCACGTGTATGTATCTATGGACACACATGTGTCACACATGCTGATGCTTCAACCTTTCACGCTCTCTGCGGTTGCCCTTTGATGGCAGAATCATCAGTTAAAAGTTCTGCCCACCTTCAGAACATATCAGGATGCTTCTTTGGACAAGTCTCAGGCTGCTTCTATAAGAGAGCATCTGTGGGACTTCCAGTTCACCATGTCATCTCTCGGCATCTCAGTCAGACCAACAGCCTCAGGTAGAGCTGGATGGAGATAACATCTAAAGGTTCTTCTTGCTGTAATATTCTGTGAGTCTTTGAAACTCCAGTCCCTGCTGACCCTTGCGCTTTCTTAATCTGCTCTGTCAGACCTTAGGCTCTGTTTCTACATGTGGGGGTCTCTGTTTGCAACAGCCCTTCGAACAGTAGTTTGGGGAGCAGACCCTTTTGGAAGTTAATGGGCCTTTCTTTGGCATTCAGCACCTTCCCTGGTTGGTTTATTGGGGTCTGCATTTTATCTCGATAATGAAGGAAGAAGAAAGGCATGTGTATGTTGGACATGGAAAGGGAACAGAGCTTTCCAATGCTGTGTGGGGTTAAGGCACCCGGAGGTGGCAGGCAGCCAGAGGTAGGAGAAATTTAAGCCATCCTCAATGTGTGTAGCTTTTAATTCCTTGTGGTTTGTGAAAGGTGCTGGATAAATTTATTATTGACACGATTGCTCCGTTAAATAGAGGAGTGAAGGGAAAACCAGGGGCTCTTTGGTGATATGATAAAGTAATTAAAGTCCATTAACATGAGATCACCATTTTTAACATGCATCTAGTGGATTGTTTGATTTATAGGAGCAACAGAGTCCTTTTAAATTGCCCAGAAGAAAATGTAAATTAACTCAGAAGTCAGCTTCTCTTTGTTTGTTTCTTTCTCTTTCTTTTTTTCTTTTCTTCTCTTTCTTTCTCTTATTCCTTCCTTCTTTCCTTCCCATCTTCCTTACTTTCTTTCTTTCTATGTCTTCCCCCCTTCCTTCCTTCCCCCTTCCTTTGTTCCTTCCCCCTTCCTTCCCTCCCCCTTCCTTTCTTCCTTCCCTTCTTCCTTCCTTCCCCCTTCCTTTCTTCCTTCCCTTCTTCCTTCCTTCCCTTCTTCTTTCCTTCCCCCCTTCCCTTCTTCCCCCCTTCCTTTCTTCCCTCCTTCCTTCCTTTCCTTCTTCCTTTCTTTCTTTCTCTCTTCCTTCCTTCCTTCCTTCCTTTGTTCCCTTCTTTCCTCCTTTCTTCCTTCCTTCCTTCCCTTCCTTCCTTCCTTCCTTCCTTCCTTCCTTCCTTCCTTCCTTCCTTC
>JAJPUD010002053.1:288963-308963 GCA_023553655.1 Myrmecobius fasciatus | reverse complement strand
ATTAATCAGCACATTGAGTTTCACTGTCACCTACCAGACTCAGGGCAATAGATGCTCTGAGAATCCAAAGAAGGTGTCCTTTTGAAGATGACTTTTTTTCATCAAAATCATTAATGGGTAAGTTTCCCAGAAAAAAAAGCGTCAAGACTTAGTAGTGTAAAGAACTTGTGATTTAGACTCAGTTGATTTAGATTTATATCTTAGCTGAACTACCTGTCAGATTACTTACTAGTGACCTTACTTCAATTTCTTTACTTCATGGGGACTTCATTTTTCCCATTATAAAATCCAAGGATTGGCATCTGAAGAAATGGGTGAATAAACTCTAGTTTAGGAACATAATGAAATATTGAGCAATTAAAAATGACAAATGTAAGGAACAGGAAGATCTGTATGATCTAAGGCAGAGGGGAATATAGAGATTCAAAATTAACAATATACACAGTGATCGGAAAAACATCAAGTCAAGTTAACAAGCACTTATTATGTCTCAACTATGTTTCAGGAACTGCACTAAACTTTGGAGATAAAAATAAGATTTAAAAAGTACCTAGCTCTAAGGAACTCACATTCTAATTTTGGCCAATTCTGGAACTGTGGGGGAGCTGCATGAGGGATGCTAAGTTACATGTTACAGAAAGGTGGCTTTTTAACTAAAATTTCATCAATTAGAAATGAATCTTCCCACAGGATAATGTTCTAATATGAAGCATTAAGAGATTAAGGCAGAATTAAGTGAGCAGACTAGAGGAACGACTTTTATGATAACGACATGTGGAAGACAACTTTGAAAGATGTAAAATCTCTGATCTACACACCAAACAATCAGGACTCCAGAGGACTGAAGATGAGGGATATAATTCACCTCTTGACAGAGAGATGATGAATCCAGGGAGCAGAATAGTACACCCCTTTTGGGACTTGCTATTTTCTAGTCAATATAGAATTTTGTTCTGTTTGACTGAGCATATTTATTACAAGACTTTTGTCTTTCAGATTTACATGAACTGATGCTGAGTGAAGTGAGCAGAAGCAGAATATCATTAGCAATAACAGCAAGATTATGTGTCGATCAATTATGATAGACTTAGCTCTTCTCAACATTTCAGTGATCCAAGACAATTCCAATGGAAAATGCCATCTGCATCCAGAGAGAGAACTATGGAGACTGAATTTGGATCCAAACACATTATTTTCTCCTTTTTTTGGTTTGCCTTTTCTTTCTTGTGGTTTTTTCTCTTTTGTACTGATTTTTCTTTCACAACATGACTAATATGGAAATATGTTTAAAATGTTTGTACATATATAACCTATATCAGATTGCTTGCCCTCTTGGGGAGGGGAGAAATAAGGAAGGGTTGAAAAAGAATTTTAAAACTAAAAATCTTATATAAATGAATATTAAAAACTATATATGTAATTGGAAAAATAAAATATTATTGAGAAAAATGGATTTTTGTTAACTGAAAAAATTAATTTTTAAAGGAAGGAAGAAATATGTTTTCTAAATGTTATTTTCCTCATCTATAAAATGGGATCATGATACTTGCCTTGTGTATTTGATTAAATATTTGTGAGCAAATAAGAATGAAGAGGAAAATATTTTATAAGCTGAAAGGTCAATACATTAATGTGTCAAGGTCACTGTGAAAATTCGTGAATATGAGAAATTCAGGGAAGCATGGGAAATCTCTATGAAGCAATGCAGAACAAAGTATTCAGAGTCAAGAACGATGCGGGCAAGGATTACAAACAGTTACAATTTCTTGTCTCCACCATTAAAAGATAAACTCTCTGGGAATAGGGATTGCCTCAATCTTTGTCTTTTTAATCCTGGTTCTTCTTAGTACAGTGTAAGACACACTGTAGGTAATAAATGCTTGTTGATGGCTGATTGATTGATTTCATTATGAAATTAGTAGATGGCTCTTGTCCTGCATTTGAAAGAGAAATTGAAGCTCAGAGAGATCAAGATTCTTTTTTATCACCTTGAGGACAGGCACAGTTTCATTTTTGTAAATGGTTCCCTAATACCTAGCAAAGTAACTGATACAAAGGAGGTCCTTAAGAAATGCAAGTTGGTTGGTGAATTTAACTGCTATAATGCTGCATAATTATAATTGCCAATCACGAACCTAGAAAAGAGCTCTAAAAGACACATCTACTGCCCCTTGATAGAAGTAGCTGACCACACATGTGTGTGCATATATGCACATATATGGATATGTTGGTTAACTTCACTAAATTTTCTTTTTTGTTGTTTCTTTTTTTGTTCTTTATTGCAAAGGTGAATATCTCAGTGAATGAGGGAGAAGGGAAAGACATACTTGGATGTTAAGATGTATGAGTACAAAAGATATCTATATTTTTTTTTAAATAGAGGTGACTTGGAAGTGGGGAGAGCCCCTGATTGAGAAGGCATATTGTCCTCTGGCCTTCTTCCATTAACCCATCAACAGAGCTTTATTTATCACTTGTCACCTCAGACTCTTTGGAACTAATCAATCAACAAACATTTATTGTTCACTAAAAGGCACTTTCTTAAGTGCTGGGGATGTGTGGAGGGAATAGAAATAGCTCTTGACTCCAGGGTTTCAAGGATTTGTGATCTCATCCATACAGGTATTACCCTCTCACCTAATCCAACCAGAGGCCACCATGCCTTTGTAGATGGTCTTCAAGAGTTGGTATCATGGAAAAATTCACTGTCCTTTGGACATGGGCTTGAGCCTTTGTACTTAGTAAGGCTAGTCTTCAAGGCTACAAAAATACGGTCTTTATGGAGTCCAGCCTATGAATGAAAACTTCCAAGCTTGATAAAGCTTGCCAGTGTTAAGTGTCTGAGGCTGGATTTGGATTCAGGTCTTCCTGATCTCAAATCCAAAACTCTTTCTACCATATCACCCAACAATAATGCAAGTAAGACATATTTTTAAAGGAAAGGAAAAGAAAAAATGCAATCCCTACCTGTGAAAGAACTTATGAGCTAATGAGAAATACAACTTGCTAATAACTATTCACAAATAAGATAAAATGGACTTAATTGAAGATGATCAAGAGAGAGGGGGGCTACTTGGGTTAAGAGAGATCAGGAAAGGCTTCTTGCAAAAGGTGGAATTATAGCTTGAACCAAAAAGGAAGCTAGGGAAGTTGAGAGGCGGGGGTGAGAAAAGAAAGGACTCTTGACATGGGAGACAGTCAGTGAAAATGCCCAGTCAGGAGATGGAGTATCTTTGGGAAGGAACAGCAAGGAAGATAATTTTACTGCATTATATTGGGAGGAAGGGACTCGATGGAATACTGGAAAAGAAGAAAGGAGCCAAGATGTGAAGGGTTTTAAAAGCCAAAGAAAGATTTTGACATTTTATTATGGAGGTAATTAGAAAGCACTGGAGTTTATGAAACAGAGCTGCACTTTGGGAAGATAATTTTGAGAGCTGGGAGGACAATGGCTGTGGGAGCAACTAACAGGCTATTGAGGCAGGCAGGCTAAGCTTAAGGAGATGAGGACCAAGATGGAGCCAGTGTCAGGAGACAGTGGGGCACAGACAAGCGCCATAGGTCATAGAAAAAGATTGAATTGGGATTAGGCCATAGCAAAAGATTGAATTGGAGGCTAAGAAAAACAGGATGACACTGAGGTCGTGAGCCAGGATGACTGGTGGAAGGAACCCTCAACATATATAGAGGAGATGTATTCTGGAAAGAGTTTAGTTAAGTTTTTTGTTTTTCTGAAATTTGCAATATAGGGTGGTCTAACAAATTCTCTCCAGAGGCAATAGGAGGAAGGAACAGTTGTCATAGAAGGAGGTAGAAAATGGGAGATGTTCCCATCAGGGAAGAAAGCTCCCAGGCTCCCAGAGAGGGCTGAGCTGAAGGGCTCAATTCTGTCAACTGCTCCCTGGAAGTCTACTTTGGAAGACAGAGTAGACCAAGTGGATGGGAGAGAATTCAAGAACACTGTAGAAGATGTCACCAGGCTTGGCTTGGAATTCTTGGGCTACATTTGGAATCTGCAAGATTGTAGGCAAAGCCCCTTTGCCTTGAGAGGTCTGGGGGCTCCCTCTCTTTAAAAGTCTTCAAGTCATTTGTGAATGACCACTTGTTTGGGATGTAATAGTGAGGACTGCTATTCATTATGAATGGGAGTATCCAGTGAGATCAAGTATTTCTCAAATGCTCTCTTTCTTTGATTCACTTTGGGACTCAATTTCCTCATCTTTAAAATTAAGATAATTCTTAAAAACAAGAAAAATAAAAAAAATATATAACTAGAATTTATATAATGCTTTAAGATTTGCAAAGCACTTCCCAAATATTATTTCATTTTATCTACATAATAGCTCTGGGAAATAGGTGCAATTACTATCCCTATTTTGGAGATGGGGAAACCAAGGCAGGCAGAAGTTCTGATATTTTTGATAAGGGGGTTGGAATCAATGGCTTATAAAGTACTTTCCAGCTCTGAACCCACTAATCCTAATATTATTTAATACTCTTGATATTGTCTTCTGTAAAATGATGATTTCAGACCTTAGGGTGCCTGACATCCCTTCTCACTCCAAGTTGAAGATCCTATAATAAAATATTCTCGGAGCAGAGAATATAAATACCTAGATTACCTGCCATCTAGGGGAGGGGAGGGGAAGAAAGAGGGGATAATTTGGAATAGAAGCTTTGCAAGGGTCAATGTTGAAAAATTACCCATGCATATGTTTTTGTAAATAAAATTCTTTATTAAAAAAGAAGTAAGGGGAAAAAAGAGAATACAAATATCAAAAGGGGATTTTGCATTCTATAGAACTCAACAAACTTCCTATGTGGAGACAGGTCCCAGTAGGCAGCCTCTGAAGTCCTTCCTAACTGATATTTTACAAATTCGTCCTTCTCTGTAAAATGAGAGACTTGGCTTTGATTCTCTCTAAAGTCACTTCTAATGCTAAAATTCTATGAATCAATAAATCTATGAATCTATATTTAAGGACCCTTGGAGCGCTAACATTAAATAAGACTAAAGATGCTGGGCTACAAATTGAATATGTTGTAAATCTTAGAATGTGGCTTCTAAGAAGAATGGCTCTTGGGTCATAGTGGGGGAAATCTATTTCTATTCCCTAGGATAATGGTCACTACTAAGTAGATACCTGGGGATATGATTGTTTCTACTCTTATCAACCTACTTTGGTGATTTACAAAATTTTCCACAGTAACACTTTTCAGGGAAGATTGAGAGATAGACTTATGGTTTCACTGATACAAGGAACAGCTGATTAGAAAATTTCCCCTAATTGATGTGGGAGTAACTTGTCTCTCTTTCTTGTCCTAGAGAGTTGAAAGGGACAAGATTCTTGTCCAGAGTTTGTCCAAGGAAGAATTTTAACTCCATTCTTCCTGATTCCAAGCCTGGATCTCTCTTCACTGGGCCATACTGACTCTCCTAAATGGGTCTCAAAGAATGTCTATCCTGTATCTTATATTGAGACTAACAGTTGACTTGGTTGAATAAATCCAGAGGTACTTCTGGGGTCTTTCCAATGAATGGGGGCTCTCCAGAAAACTTAGTCTTCCTTAAAGAAAAGTTGAATGCTAAGTCCCCACAGCTGGCCCTATAATTGCCAGATGCTGGTTCTCTTTAGTAGTTAGCGGTGGTGACACCATTTAATTGTGTATTTACAGGCAAACATGTGTTGTTTCATGAAAACTACGTGATAATTACACAGTGACTCCTGGAACCCCTGATAATTACACAGTTACATGTGTTCCTGTTACCAAGTTCTCTCCCCATAGTTAGCTGGGTAATTAGCTTAGCAACACCATGCTTGGGGCTGGAGGGGAGGGGAGGAGTTGGAAGGCAGGTTCTCACAGTCAGAGACATCAGTGCCTTCAATTGGGGGATTTTTAAATAGGAAGAGTTCAAAGTGATGGCATTGACCCCTTGACCTTGGCCCTAAGTGACACTTCAATACTCCCAGGATGGAAAACATCTCCAATCTGGAAGATTATAGCATATTTGACCAAGCCAATTCCTTATAGCTGTGGCCGATAACCCCAGTGGGATGTGGAACTCTCTATTCATTTTGGTATATGACTGGAAGGATGTCGTCTGAGGTAAAATCTTGCTTGTGTGTGGTGTAAATTGGCCACAATATGTTAAAGTCAAAATTATATAAAGGATCTCTCCAGAGAAATGTGTCGGAAAAAGATGTCAGTCATGTAACAAGACTGAAAGATTGCTCCTAGATTGAGTGTGGACTCCACTGGTATCCATTCAAGATCAAGAGGAGAGAAGGACTCCTCCCAAGATGTTGGGTGGGCTTACGGGTGGGAATGGCAGAAAAACCATGGATCTGAGTTGCATAAGATTGGCAGATGGATAGATTACAAACCCTAGGGGCAATTGGTGATGGAGTGATTAAAGTCAGGAAGACCTGAATTCAAATTCAACTTCAGTCATTTACTAGCTATGTGACCCTGGGCAAGTCATTTAACTCTATTTCTTCAACTGTAAAAGAAGGATAAAATAATAGCACCTATCTCCTAGGGTTGTTGTAGGGATCATTGGGAAAATATCTGTAAAGTGATCTGCAAATTTCAAGGTAACCTGTAAATGTCTGCTATTGTTAACAAAGTACTTTACACGACTTTCCTTATTTGATTTAACATCTCTGAGGAAGGCATTGCAGATAGTGGAGAGAAGATAGTATATAGAAGAGAAGATATTATATAGAAGAGAAAGGGGTCGTGATGACTGTAAGACTGCTGTGTCTACCAACCTAGCTTCAGTCCAGAACTGAACAACCCTCTGTGTTTTAACACATTTTACATTTGAATTCATGACTAGCTCTTCTTGTCGGATGTAATCCTTGTTCATGATCCCACATTAAATCAGCCTTTGGGATAGGAATCCATTCAGTGTATTTTATTTCCTTGAATATTACTACAATCTAGGACTGCTCAGCTGGCTTCCCTTGTGTTCACAACAGCACGGACTGACTTAGCTCTTCTTTAGTTTATTCATGACCTTGTGGGGACATTTTGTGATACTTCTGGTTTGCAAATCATGACTGGTAATATGCCACAATGTATACCCATAATGTATCTTAGTGAGACAGAGGAAAGAGGGCTAGATCTGGAATTAGGAAGACCTGACTTCAAATTTTATCTCAGATATTTACTAGCTCTGTGACTGAACAAGCCACTTAACCTCTGCCTTTGAATTTCCTGTAAAATGGAAAGAATAATAGCATCCATCTCCCACGGTTGCTGTGAGGATGAGATGGTCTAATATTTGTAAACTTTTCTTTATTGTTCTTATCTCCCTATTGCCCTTTGGACAGTTCACGATTTTAATTCTTTGGAAACTGTGGCATTGTATAACTTACAGTTGCACAGAAGCTCTGGAAGGATATCCTTGTTAGAAAGATGGTAGTTTAAACAAGTAAGTTGTTTGAGGTCACTGAAAGGGGTGTGATTTTCCAAATGCAAACAATACAATTCTTCTTGAACTCATCCATAGTATTCATCCAGAATACACATCCTGTTGTTATAATTCAACAAAATGGCAAATCTGAAAAGACATTTTATAATCCATAATTCTTCCTCCACTTGGATTTTCCAGAGTGGAATATGTGGCCATTTTTTTCAGGGCTCCTCTATCTTACTGAAGAATCAAGGTATCATTCTGGAGATGTACCCTAGTCAATACATTGTCAACAGTATCAGGAGGGCCTTGCCTTCCTTAGAGAATCTCTCTCACTTTTGGAAGGTCTTCCCTGCCAATGACAAAACCATTCGGACAGCATGTATTTCCCTTTTTTATATCTGATATGACATAATTCACTAATTAACTAGAAGATCATTGAATAAATTATCACTAAAAGTCCATTTATCAAGATATTTTATATGCTTTTAGCAAATTCAGGGGATATACCTTGATGGAGGGGAGTTTTATTATATTAAGTGAACTTCTAGTACTTTAGTACTGTGTACATTCCTATGCATGTACATATTCCCTAACCAGATAAAACATAAACTGCTTATGAACAGAAACTATCTCATTATTGTGCTTATATCTTCAGTTTTTAACATGGTGTCTAGCATTAGTAAGTGCATAATAGATGCTCATCAACAGATCTACATTCATAATGAACACAATGGCTATTCTCATAAATGTTTCTTTTTTATCTTTTTTTTTAAATTAAAGCTTTTTAATTATCAAAAGATATTCATGGATAATTTTTCAACATTAACCCTTGCAAAACCTTGTGTTCCAATTTTCCCTCCTTCCCCCCCCATAGCAAGTAATCCAATATATCTCATAAGTATTTCAAAGAGATCTTATAACAGTGAGTGACTGCTTATATTCTCAATTTCATCTGTCTCATCTAAAACTTTGTTTTTGTAATAATGATGTTCATTCTTTTCTCTTATCAATTAGTATATTCTCATCTTGGATGTCTTGAAATTAGATACTTATATCCTTTGGAACCTATGCTGTGATTGTAGTGATTTCTCCTCCAGGCACTGGGTTGGGTCCAGTCCCTCTTCCCAAAGTCATCTCCTTAAGTGCCTATTCAGTGCCAAGATGGTAGATTTGAATTATGTTGCTTAATAATAATAACAGGAGCTGACATTTATATGGCATTTTGCAGTTTGCAAAGTATTTCACATGCATCTTCTCATTTGACCCTCACAGCAAACTTGTGAGGCAAGGACCACAGCTTATTATCTGAATGTACAGATAAAGAAACTGAGACTTGTTCTGATCATATACTTAATGAATGCCAGAAGCAGAATTTGAACTCAGGTCTTCCTGACTCCTATTTGGGCATCCTTTCCTCTACATCACACTGTCTCTCTTATCATTGAGAATGGAAATGAATCTGCAGTACCTGTCTTCTGTATTCCTTTTGACTTATCAGATAAAAAGAAAGTGACAAGAGTCCTCGTCCTTAGGTTCAGCCTATCCCTCTCACCATTTCCCAATAATGGGCCCTCTAATATCCACTGCATCTTTGTAGATGTAGTCTTTGTAGACTCATCTGATTACCATCTAGCACCTAAGTGAATTTCCATCTTTTAAAAATGAAATTGATAGTGGATTCTTGAACTTTATCTCCATCCTAAACCTAGGTGTTTTTTTTTTGGGGGGGGGAACTTCAATATCATGAGACTGTGCCTTGGATATTCAGTTTCCAATTGTGCTGCTAACTCTCTGGATTTTTCCACTATGCTCTTGTCCAATTACTTTCTCTAACTTCCCCACTCCATATTTTCATCTTCCCTTTTAAGGCATTGTCCTCCCCCATTACAATGTAAGTTCCTTGAAAGCAAAAACTCTATTTCTTCCTGTTTCTTTACCCCCAGTGGTTAGCACAGGGCCTGGCACATAGTACTCAACAAGTATTTATTTACTTACCTATCTTGTGATGGCCTTCCTCAACTCCTACAGTTTATATCTCCACTTTGTCTCAGCTACCTGCAAACAGAACATCACACATAAGCCCTTACCAGCATCCAAACTGTTCTACCTCCATGAGTTTCATGTCTGAATTTCTCCTATTTGCCCAAAATCTCTTTTCCTTTAATCTCTGCTCCTACTTCAGTCTTCTGAAAGAACTTCTTCAACCTGACCTCTGCTCCTGTCTTATTTTTATACATGTGTCTCCAGCACCTAGAACAGTGACTGATATATAGGACATGTTAGTAAATGCTTATTGAACCAGTAATTGGGAATTAGATTCCCAGTGAGGAATGGAGGAATCATACCCCAGAATCACAAAGCTTCAGAGTTGGAAAAGACCATAGAAATTCTCTAGTCTAGGCCAGATCTGCACAAGAATCCCTTTTACAACACATCCAACTAGCTTTTGTTGAATATATCCAGTGAGAGTGAGCACACTATCTCCCGTGGAAGACCACTCCACATTGGAAAAGCTTTAAAAGGCCATCTAGTCTTTCACCTGAAAATCCTACAAACATTAATAACTACCTCCCATGCTTAAATAAAAAAATTTAGGCTAATTGCCTTTAGTTCTTTCAACTGCTTTTCCTATGACATCACTTCAAGGCCTTCTACTATTTTGGTTATCTTCTACTAGATCTTTTTTTCCCCATTATCCACTTCATTTCTAAAATATGGTCCTCAGAAATGAAGGCATGACTCAACTGGGGTTTATCCAGGGACGAGTGGACACATTTCTTACTCTTTTTTTTTTTGTTTGTTTTTTTGCTGAGACAATTGGGGTTAAGTGACTTGCCTAGGGTCACACAGCTAGGGAATGGTAAGTGTCTGAGACCAGATTTGAACCCAGGTCCTCCTGACTTCAGGGCTGGTGCTCTATCCACTGCGCCACCTAGCTGCCCCACATTTCTTATTCTAAACACTCTTAATGCAACCTAAAACTGGATTAGCTTTTTTGACTAACATTTTACACTTGATTCACACTGAATTTTTTTGTCTACTAAAAAACCCCAAACTCACTTCAGATTAATTTCAAGCTAGCTATCCTCAATTTTATTTTTCAGAGAAAATGGTGAACCAAAAGCAAAGTAGTAGAGTCAGGAATTCTGCTGATCTAGATTTATGAATATGCAAGTTTTAAATCCAAAAGATTCTGTTTTCCAAGCCATATAGGAATACAATCTATGACTTGACAACTCAGGTGGTATAAGCAATGAGTCAGGTGGGATGCTATGATGGATAGAATCCTGGCTCTGTAGTTAAAGGATCAGGGTTCCAATCCTGTCTCATGTATTTATTATGGGATCTTGACCAAGTCACTTAATAGTCATAGACCTCAGTTTTTTCTTCTTTAAAATGAAGGAATTGGACTAGATGGTCCCTGAGGTCCTTTCCAACTAGAATAACTCTAAGTGATCCATGATTTCTAATATATCAAGTGGGTCAGACAGGATGTTGTAGAGGGAGAGGGTCAGAGTATACAAACTGGTATCATTTTCATAAGAGGATGAAGCAATTTTCACACTGTGCCAGGGCCATTGAGAAACATTGTCAAGTCTCTGACCACACACACACACACACACACACACACACACACACACACACACACAATTACCCATGTTTTTAGAAGGTGTAAAGGTAAAGCTGCAGCAGATTTTTAAGGCTATTGAGACAGATGTTCCCAATGATAAGCTTCTCTCTGAGCAAGCCAAGAAGCAGGCCATGGTTCTTTGCCAAGGTAAATGCCACCCTGGACTGGTGGAATATGAGCCACCCAACTCAGGATGATGGTTTTCTGGAGAAAATTGGGGGAAAAAACCCCAAACTGCAATGAGTCCTGTTTCCTTCAGCTGAGCACACCCACCCACACTTGGGGAGGCTTCCAACCCAAACTTTCTGGGCACTCTTCCTAAGCCTGGAGGTATGTGCCTCGAGTCAGGACTTAAAGCCATCAGCCAGCTTTTGAAGCACAGGGAGCTCACTGTAGTGAATGAACGGAAGAGAGTCAGAGAAGCCAAAACCCATTCCCTGCTGCCACAGAGAAGGTCATGGGCTGCCCCAACTGTGCATCAAGGGTGACACCATGTGGCCAGAGCCTCCTTCTGCCTCTGAGCTTGTGAAGGTCCCAATCCCTCAGTGAATTTCCACCACCACCCCTCTCCCCACCACCTCCCATCTTTTGCAGTCCATTAGCATTCATTGATCTCCTTTGTGCCAACTGGATTGTGGTCTGTTGGTGTTTGGAGGAGACCTTGACCTCCAGCAGTCAGCTACACTTCCCCAGGCTATTGTTGGCTTTGGGGCTGGTTGTGTGGGAGTAGTGGTAAGAAGGGGATAAACAGACTAGCAGACAAGCCCCACAGCACTAAAGTGATTTGATCTGTCTCTTGAATTGTCTTTCCATTTGGTCTGCAAAGTCAAAAACTTTCAGGAGTCTTCAGCATCCTATTTCTTTTCCCAGGTCTCCCTCTTCCCTCCCATACCCTACTCCCCACCAGGCATTCTTAATATTAGCTAAGGTTTTATTTTTAGGTTTATTTGTTCTTGCCCTTTAAATAATTGATGTCAGCAATAGGTTTTGTTTCCCCAAATTGCAGCAAGATTCTCTACTCGAAATTGATGCTGGGCTTTTAAGGGGGGAACGTAATGAATTAATCATTAAATCAATGATATTGAGTACTCCTTGCAAGATATAAAAATGCTTGAGCAAGGAACATTTTTTTTCATGGTGGAAAGGAAGAGAAAGATCTAGTTCTTTTTTTATTTGTTTGTGGATTTTTTTTGGGGGGGAAGGGAAGAAATGGGAGGAAGGAAGCATAGAAACCTAGATGGGAGAATATTGTTTAGATTTTCCCATTTTTGAAGGAAACTATCATCTAAGCTTACAATCTGCAAAATGAGTTATGTGGACCTCTTTATTTCCAGTTTCCCCAAAATGTTAGAAGTATATACACAAAATGTGTATGAAACAAAGACTGTAACAAATAGAGAGTTGATTTTATAACCCCCTGAGAGGCTGGTTTTTGTCACTGATTATTTTGGCCAAATCTTCCCAAACTTATTGAGGATATTGCAGAGGGATTCCCTTTTCTGCTTCAAGATGGACTAGAAAATATCTGAGATGCCTTTTAATTCCAAAATTCTGTGGTTAAACACCCATCCAACTGAATCCATTATCAGTTTTAGAGCTACAGGTCATGTGACTGAACCCTGTGTGCAGACTCAACTCTGAATAACAATTGTGAAGACATCTATCTTCTTGTTCAGGTCACATCTCTGATTCTGAAGAGGCCAAAAGGGACAGGACGGGGGTACCTTTTCTTTTCTAATGAAGTTGGAGGAAGCAGTCATGCCATTGGTTTTCCATAATTGCTAAAAAATCTTCAAGCAAATTCTGAATGATCACCAATTGAATACACTGTAAAGGGAATTTTCATTCAAGTAGATCAGATGTGATGGCCTTTGAGATCCTTATCGAACTCTAAAATTCAATATCTACATGATTCTGATGCTTTGGTGACTTCTACTGATTATTTCTACATCTTTCAACTGGGATCATTAACAAGCTGGCTACTCTTCTGTCCTCCCACCCGAAAATTGTTGTTATTCCTGAAATTCTGACATGACCCTTTAGTATTCTCTCCTCCAGGCTGAATGGTCCCAGCCTTTCAACTTGTCCTTGACCAAGATTCAAATGCAAGCCCTGCTAAACTGTGTGGATTTAAGGAAATCCCTTCACCTGGATCTGAGCATGAGCTCAAAAGACGATATGAAGATGGAAGGAAGGTCAATTGTGACACAGTTGATAGGGGCACTTGGAGCAAAAAAAAAAATGCCTAAATTTGAATTTGGCTTCAGATACTCATTGGGCATGTGACTCAAGTCATTTGACATCTCTTAACTATAGTTTGCTCCTCTGTAAAATGGTGATGATTATAGCACTTACCTCCCAGGGTTATTGTAAAGGATCAATTGATTTAACATTTAAAGGACTTGGAAAAACATACAGCTTTACATAAATGCTATTATTATTATTACAGATAAGGCAAGTGGGACTTGGGGAAATTAACTCACTTTCACAAAGTGATATATGTATACATACATAAATGTATATATATATATATATATATATATATATACATACAGAGAGAGAGAGAGAGAGAGAGAGACTATCAGTAGCAAAATTTTAACCAGGTTCTCTATAGTAAGGCATTTTAATCTGGTGTCCATTAACTATTTTCTTTAAAAAACAACAACAACAAAACAAAACAAAAACAACAACAACAACAACAACAACAACAACAAAAACATTGGTTTCCTTTTACAATCCTTTGCATCTTATCTTTATGAATTGAAAAGCATTTTTCTGAGAAGGGCTCCATAGGATTCACCAGACTGTCCAAGGTGGTCATGACACATGAAACGTGAAGAACTTTTGATTTAACGTTCCATTACATCAGGTTGTTTGCTAATATGCAGATGAGGTGAGACTACATGAATCCCTAGGACAGGGCCTATTATTTATTATGACTCTCCCTATTTTACAAATGATCAACTACTTGGTCAAGGTGGTAGGCTCATCTTTGGAAGATTTTAAGCACAGGCTGGGTTTTGTTCTGTTCCATTTTGTTTTGTTTTTAAGAACTGATTGGACCAGGAGAACTCGAGGTTCTTTTCATATTGGAGATTTCTGATTCTGTAAATTTCAGTGATGAAAAGTCATGATTCCATGCTGCCTTAAGATGAACAAGCTCCTTTCTCCCCAGTTTTGTGAATCTCTGTTGATAGGGACACTTAATGATCATGGCTGCTAATATAATTAGCCTCATTCAGATTTCTTTCAAAAGAAGCAAATTCCTTGAGACTATCATTTTATCATAGAATCCCCAGCAGCCAGTTCATGACTATAGCAATATTTATTACAGGACTGATGAATTGAGTTAAATTGTTAAGATTATAGTTTAGCTTTTAAGGCTACAAAGTCCTTCCATGACAAACCTATCCCCTTATATTTTATTTATTTATTTTGCTGAGGCAATTGGGGTTAAGTGACTTTCCCAGGGTCACCCACCTAGGAAGTGTTAAGTGTCTGAGGCCAGATTTGAACTCAGGTCCTCCTGACTTCAGGGCTGGTACTCTATCCACTACACCACCTAGCTTCCCCCCCACCCCCCTTCCCCTCCAATTGTATCACTTCTCACCTATATTATTTCAATAGTCTCCTATTTCATCTCTCTGTCTTTTCTCTCCCATGACAGTCCTTCCTTGACATAGCTGCTAATGTAATTTTCCTTAAGCATGAATTTGTTCCTGTTACTTTTCTACTCAATAATTACCCATTACTCCCTATTGCCACTAACATAAACTATAAATTCCTCTGGTTAGCTTTTAAAGCCCTTCACAACCTGTCCCCACGTTGGATATTCTCTCCTCGACCACACT
The DNA here is from genome assembly GCA_023553655.1 of Myrmecobius fasciatus. Classification (NCBI taxonomy): domain Eukaryota; kingdom Metazoa; phylum Chordata; class Mammalia; order Dasyuromorphia; family Myrmecobiidae; genus Myrmecobius; species Myrmecobius fasciatus. The sequence continues at coordinate 294,058 of JAJPUD010002053.1, read as the reverse complement.
CTGGGATCCAACCAAATGATCTTTTCTATTACACATACAAGTCATTTCATTTTCCATCTCTAAACCTTTGAATTGACCACGCCTTCTCACTTCTGTCAGATAGAATCTCTATCTTCCTCTAAGATATAGCATAAAGTACCATCCTATACATGATACTTCCCTGATCTATCACAACTTCCATTTCTCTCTCTCCCTGACTTGTATTTAACAAACACACACACACACACACACACACACACACACACACACACACACACACCTTGTTGTTTGTCCTTTGTTTTGGAAATGGACCAATGATATCATAGATGATTTTTTGACTTCTGAGTGAATTGGATTTAAATGAGGTAGAGTTGTGTGAAATCATCAGCTTCATGCTCAAATCAAAGTCCAGGGGCAGGACAAAAGTTAAGACAACTGGCAATATTCCATGATGCAGTGGATGACCTTGGTATCGTCAATGTCTGACCAATCTCTAAAGCTCCATCATGCCAGCTTCAGCTGCCTTCAAGCCCATTGGAACAAATTGTTCTTATCTGTCCATTCTACCGGGAGATGTCTTCACAGGCTTGATGGAAAAACCTCCCTAATGCATCAGCAGGTTTGAGATTTGTTGTTTATCTTTCACATGGTTTAGCCCATCTACCAAAACAATAATACCAGAATATAGTCACTGCTCATGCTATAGCTTCTTGGAGCCACAGGTGAGTGTTGAGTGAGAGGTGAAACCAAAGGTGTATGAACAGCCCTGAAAAGTGTTCAGCAAACTCTCTCAACAGAGCTAGTTTTCTCTGCAAATTGGATATATCCTATATTTCAGTGTGTGTATGTGTGTGTGTGTGTGTGTGTGTGTCTACTATACATAGGGACCTATAACTACTATACATGTGTATATGTATATACATATTCTATTTTTAATTATTCTGCATTTAAGTATACATGTATTACATACTACATTTCTAGATGTATGTATACTGTCTCCTCCTTTTGAATCCAAGTTTCTTGAGAATAAGGATCGCTTCGTTCTTTGTATTTGTATCTCAAGCATTTATCACAATGCCTGACATATAGCAGATGCTTAATAAACTTTGATTGATTGTATTACTACATATTGATTCAATTATTTTTATTACATTAACATTGCTCTAGTAATATTATTCACCTACTCAGAGTCCCTCCATAACTGCCTATTACCCATCAAGAAGTATGTGGATCTACACACCTGTCAGATTGGCTAAGATGACAGGAAAAGATAATGATGAATGATGGAGGGGAAGTGGGAAAACTGGGACACTGATACATTGTTGGTGGAGTTGTGAACTGATTCAACCATTCTGGAGAGCAATTTGGAACTATTTCCAAAGAGTTATCAAACTGTGCAGACCCTTTGACCCAGCAATGTTTCTATTGGGCCCATATCCCAAAGAGATCTTAAAGGAGGGAAAGGAATCCACATGTGCAAAAATGTTTGTGGCAGCCCTTTTTGTAGTAGCTAGAAACTGGAAGCTGAGTGGATGCCCATCAATTGGAGAGTGGCTGAATAAATTATGGTATATGAATGTCATGGAATATTATTGTTCTGTAAGAAACGATCAGCAGGATGATTTCAGAGAAGCCTGGAGAGACTTACAGGAACTGATGCTGAGTGATGTGAGCAGAACCAGGAGATCATTGTACATGGCAACAGCAAGATTATAAGTGGCTCTTTCCAACAATGAGATGATTGATGCCAGTTCCAATGATTTTGTGATGAAGACAGCCAGATGCACCCAGAGAGAGGATTGTGGGGACTGAGGATGGATCACAAGATAACATTCTCCGTCTTTTTGCTGTGGTTTGCTTGCATTTTGTTTTCTTACTCATTTTCTTTCCTTTTTGATCTGATCTTTCTTATGCAGCAAGAGAATTGTATACATATGTTTAATACATATCAGATTTAACATATTTTAATATATAGCATATATTGGATTGCTTGCTATCTAAGGGAAGGGGTGGGGAAGGAGGGGAAAATTTAGAATACAAGGCTATGCAAGGGTCAATGTTGAAAATTATCCATCCATATGTTTTGAAAATAAAAAGTTTTAATAAAAAAGGAAAAATAAACAAACAAAACAAAACCAAAGAAAGATGTGCATGTGATGAAGTGGAGAGAGTGCTGTGTTTGATGTCAGGAAGAGCTGGGTTCAAATGTCATCTCTGATATTGCCTTGCTTCTTCAAATCTCACTTCCAAGGCAGCCTAGCCATTTGACAATGGGCAGATCATTGAAACTTTCTGAGGCTCTGGTAATTCTCAAAAAATCATCTCCTAAGTGATTTGCAATAGAAAAAAATTCTGCCTGAAGAAATTACTGATCCTTGATATCTGGACTATGGTTAAAGTAGAAAAGTTTCTTTTGTACATTTCAAAGACATTTTCCCAAATAAGAATTGACCAACAAAGGGTTCCAACCCTCAGTTAATGAAAAACAACAACTTTCTTTTGACCCACTAAATACTGAACATCCTCATCAGGCAAGGTTCTCTCTGAAATAGAAATCTTTGCCCAGGTATGCTTTGTCTTTATATCCCTGTTTTCCACATCCAAGTTTTATATTCACCATCCCCAGCTGATCAATATTCTTTTGTTAAACTCTATATTTGAGACGACATTTATTAAGCACCTACTATATCCAGAAGCCTATGAAAATTGTGTTGCATTTAAAAAGTTTTAGATACATACTTTCTGGATAATCGATTATTTAATCAATAAAACTAATATTTTAATTTTAAAAAAGAGACCAGTGAAACTCTATTAATATCAAAGAGCCTCATGGCAATGGACTAATACGCTCCTAGAAGAGGAGTGTTCCTGAAGGTGGTAATCAATTCTTGATTAATAAACTGTGAGCTTTACAAGAAGTGAGCTCACTACAATGAGAAGTGACAATATGTCCCTCTTGGAAAAGAAATTATTCTCATATCCAGACCATTCTCAGCCTTGGGTAATCTAGACAAAGGATCTATTTCCACCCAAATCTGATTGAGTGGAATTAACCTTAAAATAGAGCTTCCTTGTAAGGTTGAATAGAATCTGATGGAAGAGTAAATCAGTTCCACTTTCACAGACTGAGTTTTTGAGGTGAAGATAATTGAAAAGGGGGAAATTCTGGATCTCCCCAAATCATTATTTCTTTTTTTAAAATTTTTTTTATTTGCATAACATATGCGTAGGTAATTCTTCAACAAAAACCCTTACATAGCTTTCTGTTACAAATTTTCCCCCCAGCTCCCCACCCCTCCCCTAGATGGCAGGATATCCACTACATGTTAATTATGTTAAAATATTGGCAAATCGAATATATGTATACATATTCCCAAACTTATCATTGTTGTGCAAGAAAAATCTTATCTACACAAAACATATATCAGATAAAGGAAACACAATGTAAGCAAACATCAATCAAGGAGTATGAGAATGTTATGTTGTGGTCCACATTTCACATCCCTCTCTCTGGGTGTATATGGCTTTCTTCAGTGAACAATTGGAGGTGGTTTGAAGCATTTCATTGTTGAAGAGAGCCATGTCCATCAGAATTGATCATCATATAGTACTGTTTTTGCCATGTATAATGATCTCCTGGTTCTGCTGATTTCACTCAGCATCAGTTCATGTAAGTCTCTCCAGGCCTCTCTGAAATCATCTTGCTGGTCATTTCTTACAGAACAATAATATTCCATGACATTCATATACCATAATTTATTCAGCCACTCTCCAATTGATGGGCATCCATTCAGTTTCCAGTTTCTAGCCACTACAAAAAGGGCTGCCACAAACATTCTTGCACATGTGGGGCCCTTTCCTTCTTTATGATTTCTTTGGGATATAAGCCCAATAGAAATGCTGCTGGGTCAAAGGGTATGCACAATTTGATAACTTTTTGAGCGTAGCTCCAAATTGTTCTCCAGAATGGCTGTATCCGTTCACAGCTCCACCAACAATGCATCAGTGTCCCAGCCCTCCCACATCCCCTCCAACATTCATCATTATCTTTTCCTGTCATTTTAGCCAATCTGACAGGTGTGTAGTGGTACCTCAGAGTTGTCTTAATTTGCATTTCTCTGATCAATAGTGATTTGGAGCACCTTTTCATATGATTAGAAATAGTTTTAATTTCATCCTCTGAAAATTGTCTGTTCATATCCTTTGACCATTTATTGATTGGAGAATGGCTTGAATTTTTATAAATATGAGACAATTCTCTATATATTTTAGAGATGAGACCTTTATCAGAACCCTTAAGTGTAAAGATGCAAATCATTATTTCTTAATAATTATTTTTCTCAATTGGTAGAAATACAATGTTTTTTTTTTTAAAAAAAAGAAAGTCTATCTTTGAAGAACTTATACTCTAAAGAGGGAAAAGAAAAGCACTGACCCTGAGAACTGTCATACAGAATATTACATAATAAGTACATCCAGTGGTTGAAAAACAAAGGCCATTGTGTCATCTGAGGGAGAATGTGATTCATGGCAAGGAGAATCCAGGACATCTCTCTGGAAGAGGTAGGATTTTGTTGAGTTTTAAAATGAGTGTAAGAATACAACCAACAAAGAGAGAGAAAAAAACCATTCCAAGTACATCATGAGCAGTGATGATGATTGACTTTCCATATCTTTTGCAGTTATTTTGATATTAAGCGAGACTATCACAGATTTCCTCACCTCCCCCATGAGTGAGGGACAGAACTTGTGTTTTCTTCAACACAAGAAATTTCTGGTGTGAAAAGTCTGTTTGTCAATACATGTCTATCTATCCACTATAATTGAGAGTCTTAGAGAATTGTCTGTGAGAGCACTAAAGAGTTGGCATTTATCCAGCTTTATACAGACGATATGAATGGGAAATAGGACTTGAACCCTCTTCTTCTGATATAAAGAATCTATATCTCACTCCGAGCTGCCTCTTTCTTTGATTGCATAGGGGAAGATTATATTGAGATAAAGAAGACCTTTTTCAATCACTTTCCCAGGAGGAATGCTTATTTTCTTCAAACATTAGGAATGATTATTTTCCTTTCCTTTCCTTTCCTTTCCTTTCCTTTCCTTTCCTTTCCTT
>JAJPUD010002053.1:224044-271328 GCA_023553655.1 Myrmecobius fasciatus | reverse complement strand
TTCTTTCTTTCCTTCCTTCCTTCCTTCCTTCCTTCCTTCCTTCCTTCCTTCCTTCCTTCCTTCCTTCCTTCCTTCCTTCCTTCCTTCCTTCCTTCCTTGTTCCCTCTCTCCTTTCTCTCTCTCTCTCTCTCTCTCTCTCTCTCTCTCTCTCTCTCTCTCTGTCTCTCTGTCTCCCTCTCTGTCTCTCTCTGTCTCTCTCTCTGTCTGTCTCTCTGTCTGCTTTTTTTTGTCTCTGTGTCCCTCTGTGTACATCCCTTTGTCTCTTTCTTTTTAAATTTGAATTTTCTTCTATAAACTGACTAATATGGACATGTGTTTTAGATGATTGCACATATATAACTTATATCAGAATGCTTACTATCACAGGGAAGGGTTGAGGGAAGCAAAGGGAGGGAAGAATTTTTAAAAGTTAGTGTTAAATATTCTACATGTAACTGGGGAAAATAAAATATTATTTAAGAAAAAAGTCTGCCATTAAAAAGGACCTCCGTGCTTTGGAGGTAGCTTATCCCTTGAATAGCTTTCATTATTAAGGAGACTTTTGCTTTGGTTTTCTTTCCCCACCCTCCCAAGATTGAGCATACACCAGATTCTCTTCATCTATAATCCAGATTTCTTAATGTATCTTGCTCCTCCGGTGAAAATAAATAGAATCGCTTGCCCTCATGGCTAATATTCCTTCACATATTTGAAGATGACCATCCTTCCCCTCTACCAAGTAATGTGTTCATGGTGATTGCTGTTATTTGAACCTAATGTTATGATGAGGTGAAGAAAATGGAGAAGTTTGGGAAAGAAGGAAGACATAGATGTTGGAAAGATATATTTCTGTCAACTCATCAACCTTCTCTATTGATACATCCCTTGAAACCAGGATGAAACATCTAAAGTCACAAAAAAGAGCCATTTGAGATTCCAACTCACAAGCGTAATTTCTGTAACACATTATTCTTTTCCTCTAGTAATCTGACCATTTTTCAAGGGATATGAACAGACAACTTTCAGATGATGAAATTAAAACCATCACTAGTCATATGAAAAGTTGCTCCAAATCACTATTGATCAGAGAAACGCAAATTAAGATAACTCTGAGGTACCACTACACACCTGTCAGATTGGCTAAAATGACAGCAAAAGATAACGATGAATGTTGGAGGGGATGTGGGAAAGCTGGGACTCTAATACATTGTTGGTGGAACTGTGAACGGATCCAGCCATTCTGGAGAGTAATTTGGAGCTATGCTCAAAAAGTTATCAAACTATGCATACCCTTTGACCCAGCAGCGTTTCTGTTGGGCTTATATCCCAAAGAGATCTTAGAGGAGGGAAAGGGCCCCACATGTGCAAGAATGTTTGTGGCAGCCCTTTTTGTAGTGGCTAGAAACTGGAACCTGAAGGGATGCCCATCAATTGCACAGTGGCTGAATAAATTATGGTATATGAATGTTATGGAATATTATTGCTCTGTAAGAAACGACCAGTAGGACGATTTCAGAGAGGCCTGGAGAGACTTACATGAACTGATGCTGAGTGAAACGAGCAGAACCAGGAGATCATTATACACGACAACAACAATATTACATGATGATCAATTCTGATGGACATGGCTCTCTGCAACAAAGAATTGTCTCAAACCAGTTCCAATTGTTCACTGAAGAAAACCATATACACCCAGAGAGAGGGATATGAAATATGGACCACAACATAACATTTTCATGCTCTCTATTGAGGTTTGCTCACATTGTGTTTCCTTTCTCTGATTTTCTTTTTTTCTTGTAGATAGGATTTTTCTTGCACAACTTGTCAAGTATTTCAATATTATTAACATGTCGTGGACTTCCTGCCATCTAGGGGAGGGGAAGGGACTGGGGGTAAAATTTGTAATGGAAAGCTTTGTAAAGATCAATGCTGGGGAACTACTCATACATATGTTATACAAATAAAAAGCTTTAATAAAAAAAAGTTATCTGACCATTTTTCAAGTTCCCTGCCATGGCTATCAAAGTCTTCCCAGGGGTACAAGGGACTTATAAACACTAGAAGCAAGAAGATTGGGTCTTCGTGTGTTTTTTGTTTTCTGAGTAATCCTGGGAATCCCCAGTTTGTGGACTTGGTATATAAGCTCAACTGCTGTGTATATCTGTGTTCTTTTCTTCCATTTTATTGTTTGCAAAGGTCATATATTTTATTAGTCACATTATACACATGCTAACATATGAGGACACCAGCAGGGATCTTAAAAGCCTTTCAGAATTATATATTACCTCTCCTTTTCTGGGTAACCTTGTAGAGTACTGGAGATTCTAAATGGTTCCCTGCCTTATGGTTAGTCCATAAACCTAGTATAGATAACATTTAGTACAAAATTAAATTTTATTTATTTGTCCACGTATGGTTGGCTCTCTAAGTCATTTGGACAGATGATATGGTTATTTCTCCTCTTTTCTTTCCTCCTACTGAAAAGTTATTTGTTTCATTCAGAAATCCTATTACAAGCACCATTTGATTCACTTCATAACCTTAGAATTGGAAGGGACTTTGAGATTATATTGTCTGATGTACATATGAAGGACATTTCCTAATTCAGCCGATTCTTCAGGATGCATGTGGGGAACTCTGGATGCTTTGATGTCTCTTATTCAGCATTTAGCCTGTTTTAATTATTAGATATAAATAATGTAACATAGTGGCTTGAGGGTTTCCCTCAAGGCAGAAAGACAGGCCTACGCTCTGTTTCTGAAACATGCTGATTGTGTCATCTTGGATAAGTCACTTATTTTCCCCCATATTGATGCATTACAGAATCTTTCAAAAACCTAATAGAAAGAATGCCAGCTGATGATTTTAAGAATCTGTTAGAGGGAGAGCAAGAAAGAGAGAGAGAGAGAGAGGGAGAGAGGGGAAGGGTGGATAAAGGGGGAGAGAGAGGGGGGGGAGAGAGAGAGAGAGAGAGAGAGAGAGAGAGAGAGAGAGAGGTAAGGAGGGAGGGAGGGAGGGAAGGAAGGAGGGAGGGAGGAAAGTAGGAAGGGAGGGAGGGAGGAGGGAAGGAGGAAGGGAGGGAGGGAGAGAGAGACACAGACAGCAGAGACATATAGACAGAGAAGGAACAACACAGAGACAGAGAAAAAGACACACATGAAGAGAGACAGAGATGAAGAGAGATAGACAAAGACACAGAGAGAAACAGAGATAAACAGAGATAGTGATAAAGAAAAACAGAGAGAGACAGAAAGATAGAGATGACAGAAAGAACAGAAACACAGGGATAGAGAAAGACATACAGAGACAGAGAGAGACAGAGACAGAAACATAAATAAAGACACACAGAGAGAGACAGAGAGGGGCACCTAGGTGGTGCAGTGGATAGATCACCAATCCTGAAGTCAGGAGAACCTGAATTCAAATCTAACCTCAAACACTACACTTCCTAGCTGTGTAACCCTGGGCAAGTCACTTAACCCCAATTGCCTCAGGAGAAAAAAAAAGAAAAAAAGAGAGAGGCAGAGATGGAGACAGAGAGATTTAGTGTTATGATACCCTCTCCCTGCCCTTTTCTTCCTCTACAAATCATAAAAAAATGAAAAAAAAACTTGTTATAAAGGGGAATAAACATTCAGCCTCATCAGTCTTTTCTAGGCTCCTCTTAATTCTTACCACTGTATACACACACACACACACACACAAACACAAACACACATACTAAAAGAAAGTGAAAAAATATATGCTTTGATTTACATTTAGACTCCATCAATTCATTTTCTGGATGCTTATAATATTTTTCATTATAAATTCTTTGGAATTCTCTTGGGTCATTGTATTGCTGAGAATGGTTAAGTCGTTCAGGTTGGTCATCATGCAATATTGCTGTTATTGTGTACAATGTTTTCTGGTTCTAATCACTTCAGTATGCATAAGTTTATGTAAGTTGTGGGATTTTCTGAAATCAGTCTATTCATTTCTTATAGCACAATAGTATTACAACACAATCGTATACCACAACTTGTTCAGCTATTCCACAATTGATGGACATCTCCTCAATTTCTAATTATTAGCCACAACAAAAAGAGCTGTTATAAATATTATTGTACAAATAGGTCCTTTCACCCTAAAACAATTAATATACTAAAAACACTTTGGGATAGAGCCCCAGTAACTATATTGCTGGATCAAAGGGTGTAAACAGTTTTTATATAGCCTTTTGTACATAGTTCTAAATTGCTCTCCAGAATGGTTGGATCAGTTTGCAACTCCAAATTGATGTCTCAATTTTCCCATATCCCTTCAAACATTTATCATTTTCCTTTTCTGTCACATTAGCCAACTTGATAAATGTGAAGTCTTAAGTGATCAGAGTTGTTTCCATTTGAATTTTCTAATCAATAGTTACTTTGGGCATTTTTCCTATGACTTCCCTTTGAATTCCCCATTTTTAAAACTCCTGTTCATATTCTTTGATCATTTATCAGTTGGGCAATGACACACATTCTTATAAACTTGACTCAGTGCTCTATGTGAAAATGAGGCTTTTATCAGAGATACTTGCCATTAAAAATATTTCCCAGATTTATGCTTTCCTTCAATTTTGGTGGCATTCACTTTGTTTGTGCAAAAATGTTTCAATATAATCAAAATTGTCTCATTAACATCCTATAATGTTCTCTAACTCTTGCTTTGTCATAAATTCTTCTCTTATTCATTGATATGACAGGTAAATGCTTCCATGTTCTCTTAATTTACTTATGGTATCACTTTTTATATCTAAGTTGTGTACCCATTTCAACCTTATCTTTGTTTTTTAAATAATAAGTATTTATTATTATTATTATTAAAACTTTTTATTTGCAAAACATATGTATGGGTAATTCTTCAACATTGACACTTACAAAGCTTTCTGTCACAAATTATTCCCCCTAGTCCCCACCCCCTCCCCTAGATGGCAGGAAATCCACTACATGTTAATTATGTTAAAATACTTGACAAATCGAGTATATGTATACATATCTCCACACTTATCATTGCTGTGCAAGAAAAATCATATCTACAAAAAAAAAAAATCTGAGAAAGGAAACACCATGCAAGCAAACATCAATCGAGAGCATGAAAATGTTATGTTGTGGTCCACATTTCATATCCCTCTCTCTGGGTATATATGGCTTTCTTCACTGAACAATTAGAATTGTCAACCTTATCTTTGTACATGACATAAGATGTTCCTGTATATCTACTTTCCACAGCACAATTTTCTCAGCAGTTTTTCTGACGTAGTGAATTTTTGTTCCAAAAGTGTGGGTCTTTGAATTTATCCATGTCTACATGGCTATTGTCATTTACTACTGTGTCTTATGTACCTAATCTATTCCACTGATCTACCTCTTTATATCTTAGTACCAGATTGTTTTGATGATTACCATTTTATAATACACTTTGAGATCCGGTATAGCTAGATCACTTTCTTTCACATTGTTTTTCATTAACGCCCAGGATGTTCTTGATCTTTTGTTCTTCTAGAAGAATTTTTAAATTATTTTTTCTAGCTTAAATAATTCTTAGTAGTTTAATTGGCATGGCACTGAATAAGTAAACCAATTTAGGAGCATTGTTCTTTTGTAATTGTATTCACAGAGTTCCTGGGTTTGTCTTGTCAAGTAGAACTGCCAAGTATTTTGCATCTGACCTGTGGTAGAGTTTTCCGAACTCATATTGGTTTGATCAGCCACAGATGAAAGACACTGTAATTCTATCCTAACATAGTGATGGCATTTTGGTCCTCTTTGAGAATGAAGGACAAAAACCAACAGCCATTGTCCACATTTATTATGAAAAAGGATTTCTCTTTCTATTTCTTGCTGCTTCTCTTTGTTGACAAATATTGAAATGAGGATGATTTGAGTTTATTTTATATCCTGCTACTTTGCTAAAGTTTTTAATTATTTCAATTAGTTTTTTTATTCTCTAGAATTCTTTAAGTATATCATCTGCAAAGAGTGATAGTTTTATCTGCTCATTGCCAATTATAATTCCTTTAAGTTCTTTATCTTCTCTTATTGCTACAGCTAAAATTTCTAGTATAATGTTGAATAATAGGGGTGATAATGAATCTCCTAAGCCTCTTTTCATCTCTGATATTCTGAATTCTAAGTTGCCTTTCTGCTCTGACATTCTACATCCCAAGCTGTACCTCAGCTGTAATATTCTACGCCCTATGCTCCCTTCTAATTCAAAGGTCCTATTTTCCAAGATAGTCTCCATTTTAACCTTCTTTGATTTATGTCCTTTATGTTAGCACTCCATTCTCAAATCCCTTCTACCTCTCACATTCAGTGATTCTGAGTTTCATTTAAAATTGCATTTGAATCTCTAAATATCCCTGACTCAGCATCCACCTTCTTACTTCCTTTCCCAATCTCATTCCCTTCTTTAAAAATCATTAAATCACAGACCTCAGGTTAAATTGATTCGGTGGTAGCCAAGGGATAATTTGATGTAACTAACAGTTAAAGACCGGATAGGGTGGAAAAAAATGTAAAAAATTCTAGAGTAGGTTTGCAAGTCTAGTTTGTGGTATCCAGAGGCAGGAGATGGAGGAAAGACGTTCCATAAAATAGGAGCCACAGAACATGTTTTCTCAATAATGGGAAGGAAAGAAACAATCAATTTTCTCTTTATCCCTTTCTTGGTTTTATCCAGCTTTACCAAAGAATGTGGGGAAATGTGGAGCTCCTGATATTCCATAATAGAAGCTGAAGCAGTTTTCAAGACTTGGCAATGATGAATATTCCATTGAGAAATGGGAAGGTCTTTTCTATTTGAAATTAGGGCACAGTAGTCACTTGTTCCAGCATCTCCTCATTTCCATCCCAATAACCCAATCCTTCCCTGTTAATAAATCAAATAATGCTGGTTCCTCCTATCTTTTGAAGAATGAAATTATCACTAAGAAAAATTAAGAAATTGTTAGCTACTCTACTTTGAATGAGACAGTGGTCCAACAGACACTTGAATAATGAGCTCCCCCCCCCATATTATGCTTCTTATCCAAGGTCATCGTGTTTCTTAATTTTTTCATCTACTTCCTTTCTGCCTAGGTGGTCTGTAGTGTCTTCCAATGGAAAAATCATTTTGTTTCTTTCTTAATTGGATCTTTACCCAGATGCTCTTCATCATTCTCTCCCACTCTGATTCTTGGATTTCCTTACATACATATCCTTCCTTTTTCATATATAATACTTTTCACTCCACCAACAACCATCCGCTCCCAATCTGCTTTATTCTCCAGTTGTTCTGTTTACCTTTTCTTGCTTACTCAAACTCCACTACTTATCCACAGTTACAAAATACATTTTTCACTTCTCTTAGTTCTTCGGAATAATATATATGGATCTTAGAGCCATGGTCCAGCCAAAGGTCTCATCTCACCAATTCACAATAATACCCATGAGCTCAAAATTTTCCATTTTGATTGATTGCAAAGTCAAGATGACTGATCTATAATTTACAGACTGTATCATCTCCTCCCCCACACCCCCCCCAAAAAAAAACAGGACAATACTTTCCTTTCTCCAATTTACAATGTGTCTCTACTTCCCTCTACTTACCTTTGAAATATCCCTGATAATGGCTCAACTACTCTCGTTAATAGTTATTTCAGTACCCAAAGACTTGATTCATGTGGGCTGAGGGATTTGAATTCATGAAAAATAATTAGATATTCTCTAATTATTTCCTTAGTTATTTGGGGATCAACTATCTGTAAGTCACTTTTGTTTGTCATATCCATGGCAAAGTCTTCCATGGCCAAAAAAACAAACTCAGAATAAGAATAAAACTAAGAATTTAATAGCTCTGTCTTCTTTCTGCCATCTGTTATCATTGATTCAACAACACAAATCAAAGGTCCAGTCAGTTCCTATATCTGTCACTTTCTCCCTTGTCTGCCTATGTCTAGATTTCCACTTCTGAATCACAATTAAAATAATAAATCACATTTAGAGAATATTTTAGAATTTAAAAATTTAGTCTGGACCTATAATTTTGTTGTATAGAAAAATTACTAGTGAAGAAACTGCCCCTATCAATGCAGATTTCTCTCTCCTTGGAAACATTTAAGATTAGAGAGTGGGGTAGAGAACAATGAATCTAAAATTATTTCTCCAGAATTTCATGACCAGTGTGGGGCAGGTAGGGGGAACAGTGGATGGAGTGGACAGAGCTCTGGGCCTGGGGTCAGGAAGATGCATCCTCTTGGATTCAAATCTTGATTTAGACACTCACTAGATCTGTGACCCTGGACAAGTCACTTAACTCCATTTGCAGAGAAAGTATTGATTTCCATTGGCTGAGGGTTCCTCATTGAGGACCCCCTTTCATTCTTCTTTAGTCTGCCCTCATGAGCCTTTAGGATTTCTTTATCATATCACAAAAACTTCTTCAACTTGGATGGTTTACTTTATACCCTGCCATCTAAACACTGTAAATGCCCTCTGCCCTCTTTTTTTTTAATTTCTGAGGCAATTGGGGCTAAGCTACTTGCCCAGCTAGGACTTGTTAAGTGTCTGAGGTCAGATTTGAATTCAGCTTCTCCTGACTTCAGGGTTGCTGCTCTATCCACTACACAAACTAGATATTCCCCTTGTTCTCTCTTCTAATCGACTGGTCCTTTCAGAACCTCATTTTTAAGATGGACATCAGGCTAGCCATGTTTTTGTTCCTTTCCAGGCTGCATTTCTGACTCTGGACTACTCCAATGGTGGGACGGAGGGAGTATCTTGATGGAAAGGGTGGTATTTCTGCTTGTATTTGTTTCACTATCACTTGGCACATTGATTAACTCATAGTAACTACTTAATCATTTCTTATTGATTTAAGTTGACTTAACTTGACTTGAGAGTTCCCTACAATGAAATCGGAGAACTGATGTCAGTCCATAAAATAAGTATAAGCCTTTAAGATTTGGAGTCGTCAGAGCTGGATTTAAATCCCAGTTCTGCCACTAATCACCTATGTGTCCTTCTGGACATCACTTCTCTCTGTCCTTAGTTTTCTCCTCTGTAAAATGAGTTGAACTTGAAAATGAGGTTTTCAGTGGTCACTTCTGTCTTTATATCTACATTCCTATGATATCTATGATAGTTTCTTATTCCTGATCACTAAATTACTTTGAATTCAGTGATCTCTCCTAAGGTCTCATTCTAGTTTAAAGTTTCTCTCCCATTACATGCATAGATATAAATTATTTCCATGAAAATGCATATTTACTTTGTTTTAATTTTTTAAAGACTTTTTATTATAACATGGTCAAAGAAATTGATAATGCATGTATTAGTATTCCCATTTTACAAAAGAGGAAATTGTCTCCTGTTTCTGTCTCTACTATTTATGTATCTGTCTCTTTTTTGCACACACATACACACATACACACACACAATCCCAAGGGCACAAGTAGTCTTCTGATTTCCTGTTTGCATTCATGTACCTCTGCTCTCCCCTCCCTGTAAATGATTTTGGGGTTGCAACTCTAGCTTAGGCCCTCTGATTAATTTAAAAAATTTAAATACATATGTTCTTTATGAGTTTTATATACCATACACTTACCACCCTCCCCAAAATGCCAGCTGTGAATTTATGTTTCTAAGAAAATTTAATTGACCTTTTAATCATGTTAAATCGATGAGTTGGAGAAAGTCATGGGTTGGGAGTCAGCAGACATGTTCATATTAATGCGTTAATTAAAATTAAATCTGAACATCAATGAAACTAAAGTAAAATGTTGAATCCAAAAAATCACTTTCTATTTATTTTACATGTGTAATCTCTTTTAAAATAATATTAGAATCATTTAGCACTTATGAAGACTAAGTTTGATACAAGGGCCTTCAAGAGCTAGCAAAAACATATAGAAATTATTTATAAAGTTTGTCCCATATACAACCCTTGCACAAAATGATTCTGTGACTTATGCTGTGAGAAATAGTGTAGACTTCTAGAATCAACAAGACTTGGCAGCTGATTAGAGTAGTAAAGGGAGTGATGGATTGGGAGTCAGAAAGACATGAATTAAAATCTCAATTCAAACACTGTGTGACGGGGGCAAGTTACTTAAAACCGTTTGCCTCAGTTTCTTTTTCTGTAAAATGTGGATAATAACAAGAAGACTTATCTCCCAGAGTTATTCTGAGGGTCAAATGAAATAGTCTATAGAAAGCAAATTGTAAAGTGCTATTTAAGTTCTAGTTAAGATGGGGAGTAAGGCTGACTGATATATTTAGGAACAAAAAGAATTAGCTGAAATTGAGAGCTTCCAGGTGATGAGCTAGAGAGAGGCTTCTCTCCTACCCTGCCTTGTTCCTTACCTGCTCTGCTTTTACCACTCTGGAAATGATCTCCTCGAGCCTAAATCCCCTCCATGGGTCTGTATCCATACCTATGCTCCTCTCATCCTACTAAAGGTACAGGTTGTGCCCTTTGCCTCCTGATGCAGTATATAGTATTCATCCCAGAAGCTAAAAAGCCTAGTCATGGCTCTTTCAGGAGTAAAAAAGAGCCAGATATAAAGTGCAATCAAAGTCTGACTTGCCCAAAGATAGTAACTTATATCATGTCATCGAGAGGCCCGTTTAAAGTCCTTCTCTTGCCTTTAGGGTACTTTAAATGAAAGTTATTTTCATTAAACAGGATCAGAATGTGTCTCCCTCACATATATATATATGAAACATATATATATGTATTCACATATATAAAACATATATATATATTCATATATATACATATCTCACAGCCCTTCATCAATTGTAGTAAATTCTAGTGTTTAAAATTGCATAAATATGGAGCTACAGGATGGGGCCTCTAAATGACAAGTCGTTTATGAATTGGTGAAAGATATAGATGGCTCCGCAGGAACCGTTATGGTTCATCATGTCGATGCTCATAGATTTCCAGGAGAGATTTGTTTTCAAACTAATGTAAAAAAGACAAACAGACCAGCTTGAGTTTTTGTAGGATGATTTGACAAGTCACACACACTGGAGTCATATTTTATTTCTAATGGGCCAAACCTCATTATTTACAACCCTTTATGCAACTGGCTTATTGAATGCCCACCAGCCCGTAGATAACGATCTAAGGAAGATGCGGGATTCGCATTGGATGAGAAGCCCCCTCCCTCCTGCCCTGGATGGTATATGGTCCCAGGCATCAGCCCCCAGTGATTTTCCATGTGCTGTAGTGAGACTAGAAAGATCAGATAACTGGCTCGAACCCAAGACAATAAATGTGTGGAGATCAGGAAATCATTTCTCTCTCTCAAAATGAAATGAAAAGCGGTTTGGAAACGCCATGCTGTTGGTACATGACTAATATCTTTGTGCTCAATCATTCCCCATAAAGTGTCTTCAAATGACTCCTAAATAATAGGAATGATCAGACGAGCAGAGAGCTCCCCTGCTCCCCAGATAGGCCATGCACACAGCTACCCTTCTGTTTTCTTCAGTACAGACTATATACTCTCTTCCCCAGTCCATCATTAGCATTTAGTAAATGCATGTCAAATTGTTAGTCAACAAGCATTTATTAAATATTATGTACCAGCATTGTAAAAAAAAGAGCTAGGGAAACAAGAAAAGCAAAAACACAGTTTTAGCTCTTAAGGAGTTTACATTTGTATGGGGAAATAGCATGTAAAACAACCGTGTCCATATAAGATATCTATATTGTGGATGGAAGGTAATCCCAGAGGGGAAGGCTTTAGTAGTTATGGGAAGGACCAAGGTCTCTTACAGAAGATAGTTATCCTCTCTGGATCTCAGTTCATCACCTGAAAGTTCAATTAAGATGAATACTCTTCTCAGTTCTAGCTCTATAATGTCAGACTTTGGAGAAAAGAATTAGTAAGACTCTAAGACCTAAAATTCTACAGGGGAAGTAAGTCCTTGGGGAATGACAAGCTGATTGCAATTAGATGAAGAAAACCTGAAGTTGTCTGATGAGATGAATTTGGATATACAAGGAAATTGTCAACTGAGATTTTTTTTTAAATTAGATAGGTCATCAATCTGAATGTGAAAGGGGCCTTAGATTAAAGTTATGTAAGACAAGCACTTCATCTTAAAAATAAGGAAATTGAGGTCCCCAAGGTCACACAAAAAGTGACAGAAATAGAATTTTTAACTCAGGTCCTGTGACTCATTCATTGCCACAGAAAAGGAGTTGTGATAAAAAGCATAATAATAACAATAATTAAGAAAATTATCACTATGAGTTAAATTAATTATATAATAAATAGATATAATTTATGTAATAAAGTATAATGCATTATGAATAAAATTAAAATTTGACTTTATTTTTATTTTTATTTTATTTCTACAAAAATGTAACTATGTCAATATATACATAGTACAATATATATTGGGTAACTACTTTTTCCTTTCTGTTCCTGAGAGCTATATTGAGTTTTTTGTTTTTTAGTTCATGGGACAAGTAACATACATACATACATATATATATATATGTATACATACAAATACATGTATAATAAAAATAAAGTCTCATTATAATAATAAGCAGGCCTATTCTATTTTAGATGTTTTGTGCCAATTTTTCCAGGTGAGCATTGAGTTCACTTAAAGCAATCAGTGAACTCCAGATTCACTTAGGGTGCTAGAAACTCAAATACACTTGAGTCATAGTAGTTTTTATAGTCCCAGGTCCCCCCATTCTATCTGCTTCATTCCCTCACCAACAGCCTTGTGCCCCTGACCTTACCACAGCCCTCTGCTCTGTATTATTGATGAGTACTTGGCTATTATGGACATTTCATGAAGCCACGCTCAGTTCACTCTCACTTCAACTTCCCTTTGGATTGGTCCACCTCTTCATTAGTTGTAAATTAGTAAACTGAAAACTCCATATGGTTGAACAAGGTGACAATGCACTTAATGCTATTTTAGGCTCTGTCAAGAAAGACGGTATCCAGAATGATCAAGGTGACTGTTCCATTAAATATCTGATTCTATTTAGACCACGCTTAATATATTTTGTATGTTTAGCTCTGAACAACACAGTTTATGAAGGGCATCAAGCACTCATAGAGTTCTCATAGAAGAGCAACTAAGATGTTGATAGACCTGGAGATCTTTCCTTGCATGGGCCAGTAGAAAGAGATCACTGGAGGAGGAGAAGTGGAGAGATTAATGGTAAAAGACTTCAAATATTTGAAGAGTTATCAAATAGAATAAAAACTAGTAACATATTAATATATGATAAAACATAAAATTGTTAATGTTCTAATAATATGTTGTTATTAATAAAATTTAAAACTCTGTTTTGAACTAAAAAGTAGAACTAGAAGCAATGGAAGTTAAGTGGAAGAGAGGTAGATTTTGACCAGAATAAGGCCGAGGGGATTTCCTAATAATTTGAACTATCCAAAAAATGGGCTTGCTAGTTAGGGAACTCCTCATAATTAGAAATCTTCCATCAAAAGCTAGATAATTCCCATGAGGGAATATAGTAGGTAGGGCTTCCTGCTCAGCAACTAATGGCTCTGATGATCTCTGAATTCCCTTAAAACTCTTGGATTTATTGGATTAAATAATGAGGATAATCACATGACTAATTCCAGAATTAGAACTCAGGTCTCTTGAGGCCATATACAATGTACTTGCTACTACCCCAAGCTAATTCTCTTATTATTGCAGAATTTGAAAGATGGAAGGGACCTTGGTGACCACTTAGTCCAACTCATACACCAAAGAAATTCCCATTACAGCATAGCCTACAAGTTATCATCTAGCATATATCTGAAGACCTTCAAGGGATGGAGAAGCCAAAAGCTCTTAGCACAGCTCTTCCCATTGATAGAATAATAGCTTGCATTGAGAGCAAGTTTTCCTGGTATCTCACCTAAAACTGGTTTTCATTTTGCCCTCTGGAGTCAGAGGGGATGCTTCTCCACAGTGCTTCTTTATTTAAAAAACAAAACAAAACTTCTGATCCCATATACCTATCCCACCAAATCCCTAAGCTACCATTTCTAAACAGAGTGGAGATCTGGGCCAGTTGCAGTGGGTAGATATTTTCTGGCAGCTTCAGGATGACCATGAACTATAATTAGCCAGTTGGAAACAAAAGATGTGGTTAGATCTAATTGCCAGAATAGAGTTTTCCCCAGACAAATATTGGAAAACTGCTGAAAACTGGACAGGACTCAACTCTCCAAGGAGGACAACTGTTTTAATTGAAAATATTGTGAGAATCTTGGGCCATTTGAGAATGAATTGATTACTCTGGTTTTATAAAATTGCAGAATTTTCACACTGGAAGTGACTTCAGAGGTCATGTAGTTCATTGAAAAGTGCTGTTAGATTCTTCAGTTGCTATTTCAGCTCTTTAATAGTGTAACAGCAACAACAAGAATATATGATGATCGATTTTGATGGATATGGCTCATCAACAGTGAGGTGATTCAAGCCAGTTCCCATGATGTTGTTATGAAGAGAGCCATCTGCACCCAGAATGAGGATTATGGGAACTGAGTGTAGCTTACAACATAGCGTTTTCACTTTTTTAGTATTGTTTGCTTGCATTTTGTTTCTTTCTCTTTTTTTTTCCTTTTTTTCTTTTTTTTTCCTGATTTTTCTTGTGCAGCATGATAAATGCAGAAATATGCATAAAAGAATTGCACATGTTTAACCTCTATTGGATTACTTGATATCTAGGAGAGGGGGTGAGGGGAAGGAAGGAAAAAAATGGAACACAAGGTTTCACAAGGGTGAATATTGAAAACTATCTATGCATATGTTTTGAAAATTAAAAGCCTTGAAAAATAAAATTGTGTAAGCTTCAGCAAATCATAGGATCAGGACTGGAAGAAAACAGAAGAGATCAGCTCATCCAACACCTTCATTTAACAGATGAAAGAACTGTTAATAGTTCACAATCACAGAAACAGTGAGCAATGTGCCAGGTAGAATGTTCAGGTGGCAGGTACTCCAAGAAATGTGTTCTTTGACACCTTTAAGAGTCAATGGAAGGTTTCTAATCTGTTCTTCTCACCCCCATGCTCTTTCTGATATGATCAACTCTTCACCTCCTAATTCTCATTTCCAATCAGGTCACTCTTCTCCTCAAAAGCCTTCAGCTACTCCTTATTACCTAGTCACCTTGACTTTTTTCCTGCCACTGAATTTGGATGACTCTAAAAGAGAGAGTGAGGCTGATGGTTTTTTGCAACTCTGTCTCATTGAAATCCAATTCATCCACAATTCAAGATTATCACCCCATAACATCATTAGTCTTCTTCAAAAACAGAAGACAAATAACATTTCCTATGAAATAAAGATCGAACTCAGTAGTGTGACATCCAGAATCCTCCATAATTTCTCCCAAACTCTCCTTTCCAGTCTCATCTTATTCTGTTTCCCCAAAGACGTTCTACTCTGGCCAAAATAGAAGACTTAGCCTTACTCATATATTCATATTTTCAACTTCCTAGCCTTTGGTCATGCCATTTTGTATGGTGGGAAAATGTCCTTAGCTCCATATCATCTTTGCAAAATGCACTTATTAAAGTCCTAAGCTATACATCAAGACTGGACTCAATGCCTCCTCTTCAATAGAAGGATTCTGAGATCTGGGTTCATATCTTGCTTCTGACACTTCTATTGGCATGGGCAATGAACATTGACCTCTGGAAATCATCTATTTTCTTTAAACCTTAGTCTCCTTATCTGTAAAATAATAAGGTGAAGGGTAGCTAGATGGCTCAGTGGATAGAGCACCAGCCCTGAAGTTAGGAGGACTTAATATTTCCTAGCTGTGTGGCCTTGGGGAAGTCACTTGACCCCAGCTGCCTCAGCAAAATAAATAAATGAATGGATAAATAAATAAATAAAAGGGTGAGTAAAGTATCTAAGATCTATACTCTTCTGATTCTTTCCTAGCTCTCTCAGTCAGAAATGATCCTTCCTTCTTTAGCTGCTGTTCTTGCATGCTTTTATCTTTGTCTGCCATACTCCACGTGCATTTTTAGGCCAATTTGTACAGTATGTGACCTACTTTATTGCTCACACTTGTTGATCAATGGAGAGCAAACTGAATCAAGGAACCAGATCTGGGTGGGACAGGAGCGAGCATATAAAATGTCAAAGGAGGGCTGACTGAGGAAGATTCAGGGGAGATTTGAACCTTCAGCGTTCAAAGAGTTGTCCAATGGAAGAGGAATCAATTCTATTTTATCATTTGGGTTGTCCAAAGATGGAGCAGGATGTTCTGGAAGGTCCGGGGTTCCTTTTCACTGGAGGTCTTCAAACAAAGTTTGGACAACCATGTGATAGATGTGCTGTAGAGGGAACTTCTGTGGCTCGAACTAAAAGACCTCTGAATTCCCTTTAACTTTCAGCTTTTTTTAAAGCTTCATGAAGGCCAGGCTTCATTTATATTTGCCCCAACATCCAGCACAATATTGTGGGTGTTTGATAATGATGTCCTTTTCTCAGCTAAGTGGATACTGACCTGGATTCAGGAAGAAGAATTCAACTCCAGTCTCAAACACTTAATCATTGTGTGCTGTTGGGCAAGCCACTTAACCTAGTTAAGTCATCTAGCTTGCCTCAGTTTCTTCATCTGTAAAATGGGGATGATATCAACACCTACCATCCAGGGCTGCTGTTGCGAAGATAAAATAAGATGATATTTGTAAAGAGTTTTGCAGACTTTTTCTTTACAAACTAATTTTTTTTTGTAGTTGATCTTCAGTTTTTTGTTTTTTTTTAGGTGGGTCCCACTCTTCCCCATTAGCCTCTTTGGGAGTAGAGAGAGACTGTTTTTTGCCTTTTTTGTATCCCCAGTGTTTGGCACATTGTAGGCACTTAATAAATGCATGTTAACTTGATGTGACTTGATTGTGTGATCAAGGCTAAGTCACCTTGAAGATTTCTAATGTGATGCTTTGATTATGGGGGACCATGAAAGCTAGGAAAAAGACTTAGAAATCAAATTTGAAAGCCATTAGGAAGCCACTGAATCATACTGAGCAGAAAAGTGATAGGAACTGAAAGATTCTCCCACTGACTTCTTGGGATGGATGGGAGGGGCATGAGAGTGGAGGGATTAGAACAGCTATTATAGATCTCTAGCCATTGTTAATAAACCTTTGCTGGCTGACCAATAGGAGGCCATCAGAGTGGGTTGGGTAGGGAGATGAAGCAGTACTAATTACTTAGGAGTAATTAGTTAAGTATGATGTGTTAGAGGTAACATCTATATTAAGTAATCTTTTGTTTATCTCTTTTATTTCTAGATGCTTTTTCTTTTCTTATTTGATCTTGAGGATCCCAACATACTGCTTGCTGGTCCTGGAGTTTGAGTTCAAATGTTCATATGATCCAGGACAAGTCACTTAACTTCTTCCTGCCTCAGTTTCCTTAATTGTAAAATGATAATAATTATTGATTAATTAGGGACATAATTAGTAATTAGTAAAGTGGTGATAAGAAACACCTACCTTCTTGATCCCAGAGCATCAAAATGAGATATTTATATTAAACTTATATCAAAATGATTTAAATGAGATATTTATAAAGCATTTAGCAAAATGCTTAACATATACTAGTCACTTAACAAATGCTTACCCCTTTTTTCTCCCCTTCATCATTATACAGAGATGTTGGAGAGTGAATCACTTTCTGTGTCTGGAGTGTTAGAAAAAGGCATTCATTAGTAAGAGCTTCCCAGCAATTAAAATGCAAATTATATCAGAGCCTCAGGCTAAGGTTCCTGTATGGACCCATTAGCATTTGGGAGGTTAAAGAGAAATTTGGTGCTAAATATTGCCTTCCTCCTGTCCAAGAGAATTTAATCCTTCCTTACAAGTTTCTTTTAGGAGTCCTAGTTTTTGTTTTTTTTGGGTTTTTTTTAAGAACCACCTTTGATATGAGGCTTTTTTTGATCCCCACCAGTTGCTAGAGCCTCCCACAATTAATTTATATCTATTTTACACATTTTATATACCTATATGTGCACACATAGATATATAAAATAGAATGTAAGCTCCTTGAAGGCAGGGACTTTTCCTTTTTTCTTAGAGTTAGAACTGTGCCTGGCACATAGTAGGTGCTTAATAAATCTTTATTGACTGCACCATTGACCACTGGTCAAGTCACTTAACTTCCCTACACTTCAGTTTCCCCTCCTATGAAATGGAAACATTTTGCTTTTCAGAGCTGCTGTGAGATTTAAACGGAATAATCTATGTTGGGTACTTTATGAAATTTAAAGCACCATATAAATGTCAGTTATTGTGATTATAATTATTATTAAGAAAGCTAGAAAACATAAATCAATTCAATAGTGTTGTACACCAGAAAGACTAGAAATTGAGATGATTTCTAGCCTTGGAACCAACCTTTAATGGGTGTGATGGGGGTGATTCACAATACCCAGCATTCAGTTTCCTCATGTATAAAAAGGTTTTTGCTAGGCTTTCAAAGTTCCCCTCTAGAGCCAAGTCTGCTCACTTTAGGGGTGGATTACATTCACAAGACAAATTCCAAAATAGTAAGAATGTCATTAGGTAGATAGACCTGTGAGTGTTCATTTTTACCCAGTCTCCTCCATCCTATCATTGATTCCAATAGGCTGCCATTTAGTATCATTGGCTATTCTGGGCTTTGTGAGATATGGGGCTGGACAGGATGTTCATTAGCTAGAGTCAGTGGACATTAGCAATAATGTCCGTTTCAGATATAATGTGAACATCATCTAAAATTCATTTCTTGGTGAATTGAATCTGAGAGCTAATTTGCAGCCACTTGGAAGAGAGTATTCCAGTTTTCAAAAGAAAATTTGATTACCAGCAGCCTTAATACCAACCTACATTGCCCCATGTGGTGGGGTACAATGGGGAGCCCTCCACCTCTTCCTCTAGAGTCTGAGATTGAAATGGTCCAAAGAAGTAACTTGGATTTCCTTTTCCATGGGGGTGAGGGTGGAGGACAGATCATTATAGTCACAGACCCAGAATCACTGCACCCTAGCTGCTCAGTCTTCCTCAAAACTGATTAGTCCTCCAAATTAAAAGAAAAAAAAAGCTGTTACCATTTCATTATATTTTTTTCTATCCCTGGGATAATTTTCAATAATAACAACAATAATAAAAATAATGAGAATAAAATGAGAATACCCAAAATGTAATGAGTTCTGCCTTGGATAAAATGAAATGAGGAGGCCCCTCTTATTCTAACTGGTCTCTCAAATCTGATCAATGAAAGGAAAGAGAGAAAGCTGGTCCTCTTTTAAGGCAAAGGTGCTGATGGAGAGTTATTATGCTTGCTTGGATTGTTAATGGCTCAGAGTTGGAGGAGGAGCGAGGTGGAGTTTGGTTTTTTTCTGGTTTTTGTTTTTTTCCACCTAATCTTAAAGTACAGCCACTGGTTCCCTGGTTGCATTTTGCAATCCTCCCTTCCAGCCCTTTCATTACACTAAGCCTTTCATGGTTAATGAGTGGGATTCAGAGTTCCGGATGATTTAAAGCTCTGACCCACAGATGCCTTGGCAATACTTAGGCCAGATTAAGCCCTCCACGGTTCTGACTCTGGGGTTTTAGATGGGAACCATATGTGACTGTCACTTGCAAGGCTTCACATGGACCGTCTGTGTTGGCAAGGTTGGGGATGTTCCAAATTAAGATCCTTCAGAAACTCTCTTTTTGGGGTCTCGATTTCCTCATCTGTAAAGTGAAGGGATTGGACTAGATCATCTCTGAGGTCTCTTCTAGCTCTAGATCTATGCTCTCATCATTCCCACCAATAAACCTATCTTATCTTTGAAGCTCTCATATATGAGGCAGTTAAATGGTGAAGTGATTAGAATACTAGACCTGGAGTCAGGAAGTCCTGAGTTCCAATTTGACCTCAGGCACTTATTAGATATTATGACCTTGGACAATTCATTTAACTCTTTTTACATCAGTTTCCCTAATCTTAAAATGGGGATTAGTTATAGCATCTACTTTCCAGGATTATTGTGAGTATCCAATGAGATAATATTTGTGAAGATGCTTAGCTCAGTACCTAACACATATTAGGTACTTAATAAATACTAATCTACTCTTCCCTCTCATGACTGAACCATAGGTTCAAAAAGCAGGCACCCAAGAAATTATTCAATCAATTTGGACAACCAGGAAGGAAGTGCAGAGAAGGATTCATCTTTAAAGCAATAATTCATAAAATTTTACTGCTGGACAGAAACTGAGAAATCATCTAGCCGATCCCTTTAATTTTACAAGGAGAAAACTGGATCATACAGGGAAAAAAAGAGAAATTGGCTCATTTAACATTATACAGCAAAAGAAGCTGGTGAAAGGAGGGACTCAGATTCATGAATAGTGGTCTATAATTCAGTGGTCTTTGCTCTACACCACAAAGCATGAAATATTTGGCTCAGGTTCTCTGGGTGATAACTTTCTCCTTTGCTTATTTTTTGCTTGCTCAGAAAGATGGATTTACAATCAGAGAAAACAGGATATTAGAGCCTGAAGATTCATTTAGGACATAGAACATTAGCACTGTGTAACAGAAGGAGGATGAGCAGATCTGTATTTTCTAGGAGGTTAGATAGAACCTGCTTCTTCCCAATCTAACTCATGGCATTTTGGGAGTCAGATTTGGCTATGATGATGCAAGAGCTCATACAGGGTGATGATTCAGGAATTGGGAAGAAACTGATGTGATTACAAAAACCCCACCCACACTTTTCTATCTCTTTGAAGGAGGAAGATGGTTTTGAGTATCTGGATAGGAGAAAGGCAATGGGTTCCATTCTCCCAGCCTTGAATGTGTGCTAGGTGCCATTTATCTGTGAGCACATGACACCTTTATTTGTTTTATTTCTATTCTTTCCTAATGTTAGATGAATGAAAATCTCATGCCCATGTACTGGCCAGTTTGGGAAATCCAGGTTTCTTAGAGATTCTATTGATGATGAGAGGTAATAACAGAGTTCACTAGAGAGGAAGCTATAGTCACATGAGTCAGGAGGGGACCAATGAGATGAGCATGCACAGAGAGTGACCTCTTGGGCATTGCAGGAGCTGGAGAGATTGAGGAACACCTTGCAGCACAGCCATAGCCAAACCAGCTAAGGAGCCAGCACAATAGTTCAATGATTTGCTTGACCTAGCTCAGCAACTGAACTGGCTAAACAGTGGACACTGCAAGGATTCAACTGAGCAATGCAGTGGGGAACTTGTACATCTGATGTCATACTGCATCAATTTTCATAATGACTTCATAAATAGAAAAAGGGAGTCAGGAGGTATCTCTTTGCCAAATATATTCTGTACACTTGTACCTCACTCTCATTCCCTTTGGGATGAATCAGATCTCCTCAGGACTTTGTATACATAAGGCAGGGTGTGCCCCTGCTTTGGGATATCACTTGCAACAAATTTCTTGCTACATCTGCTCAGTAAATTTCTTTGCTAAAATTTTATGGAGTTCAACTATTGGATTACTAATGGGGAACATACCAGTGGGGATACATAAGTTCTAGAAACCCAATAGAATTACCCTCTAGAACTCTGAGAGTAGTAGTTATTGCTTTCTGGGGATCCAACTTATCAGTGTGAGTATGATTTTGAGAAGATATAAGGGCGAAATGGGGCTACAGCTAGAAGAGATCTTAAAGAAAAGAAGTACATAGAATGCGAAATAAATTGGAAGAGATCTTAAAATCAAGAACATCAGGACTGGAAGGGATCTTAGAGTAGAGAATGTTAGAAATAGAAGAACACTTGGAACAAAGATTTTTAGGGCTAAAAGAAACATAGAACATAAAATGTTAGAATAGGAAAGAAGACTTTGTGGAACCTAAACAAAGGAGATTGTTTTTTAGTCATACCTGACTCTTGATGATCCCATTTGAGGTTTTCTTGGTGAAGATACTGGAGTGAATTGCCATTTCCTGTTCCAACTCATTTTACAGTTGAGGAAACTGAGGCAAACAGGGTGAAATGACTTTCTCAGGGTCATACAGCTGATTGAGTTTATATTTAAATTCAGAAAGATGAGTCTTTCTGATTCCAAGCCCAATGTTTGATCCATGTACCATCTACCCATCCCTACAAAGGAATTGATAGAGCGTAATTACTATCAAGTAGAAAATTCCTCTTTAGACATTGAGAATGCTGAAATGATTTCCTAAGTAATATCTATTGTCTCAGGCTAGCTCTCAAAGCCCATTTAACCCCAAACAAAGATGATTCTAAAATGGCTGATTTAATTCAACAAATAATTATTAAATACCTACTGTATACAGAGCAACAGTCACTGATGTTACAAAGATTTATTTTAAGGCAGATTCTACTTAATTATTATTTTTAAGAGTAGGGCTAACATGATGTAGAGATCAAATAAAAAAGATATAACTCCCATAACAAGGAAAACTTGAATAGGGCAAAATCATGTTTTCTTTCAGAGAGGTGGGATTGGAAAGACCAGATAAGAGTCTGAGAATGCATATCAAATTTTAGCAATAGCTGCTGGACATAGGCTGGTACACGTGTAATGGAGAATAAGGCTAGAAAGCATCAGGTTAAAGGTTCTATATTTTATCCTAGAGTTAGCAGGGAGCTCTTGAGAGTTATTGTGGTTGCTGCTCCTGCAGTTCTCGTTGCTGTTGTTATTGTGGTTATCATTTCAGGGGAGTAATATGGTCAGACTCGTTTCCTAGTAAGGTCATCTTAGCAATTTTTCCCACCTTCTATTTCTCTCCTCCCCCCAAAAAAACCTCATGTGCCTATTTTATTTACATTCACTTGCATTGTAATGGTACCTGTTGTCCTTCTGATAGAATGTAAGCACATTGAGGGCAAGTCTTTATATCCCTAATACAGTGCTTGTCCACATAACTGATAATGAAGCCTTGTTTATCAACTGATTGACAGCTATTCAAAAGTTGAATCCAAGAAAGGAGAGACTATAGCGTGAGAAAGTAGCTGACTGTTGTCAGCAGCTAAATTGTAGACCTCAGAGACTATCTAATCTAAACCCATCATTTTACAGATAGAGAAACTGACACCCAGAGAGGTCACATGACTTCCAAAATCACATAGAAATGCGAGAGGTATTCTTTCCCTTCTTCCCTCTTAATGTCCAGCTTATAATTAAAAGGATATTGCTTAACTGGTTTGGTATATTCATTTTTGCCTTTTACTTTATTTAAAAAGTCTATTGTCTTAGCTCTGTTCTCCATGTAGTAAGATCACAAGTAATATATTATCACACACATATATGATATATTATTAAATTTAAAATATTTCATCTTATATATGTGTGAAAATATAGATGTATGTATATGCATAATTACATATACATAAAACCTTGATATCTAAATGGAAATTTTAAATTATGGTAATCTTGGGAGCTTTGTAAGGGCCACCTCACTGAAATGAGATTTCATCCTAGACAGCTCAGTCAGCCCATAGGCATTTTCTAACACGTTAGCAGTTGGTGTCTACAACCTGACATTTGGTGTTAATGGGTGGTTGACAACCTTACAAGAGCTGAGGGTGGTTACAATTGGGGTTTGGCTCCTTGCTCTCTGTGGCAAAAGATCTTTAGCAAGAGCTCTTTCTTTTTTACCCAACCCCCATCCCTAGTTCTCGACATCCTTCACTTGCCTTAGCTCCATCCTACAACCCAAACAGAGGAAGGATACCAGCAAGGCAGCTTAGTATGGACAACTAAAGTCTGGGGATTTTTCCACGGTCACAGCCTTCTTTAAATATGTCAGTCTACAAATATAACAGCCCTTTGGGGAACTTTGACAAAGAAAAAAGGAGGCTGGGAAAAAAAAGACCAACCAGAAGATAGGCCATATGTCAAGTCCATTCTATCAACAGATATTTCCATAAACATTTATTAAGTACTTTCTTGGGTTATCCAGTCAGGAGATAAAATTAGACAGAATACATACTCTGCTCTCATAGAACACATTATATATTATTTTGGAGTTTGTTTCTCTACAATTAAAAAGGAGTGAGTGTTGTATCTGAGGAAGAAGGTAAAAATATAGGAGGGTCTAAAAGAGCAATTTAGAGTTTACTTGTACATATATAAAAAAAAAACTCTGATACAAAGAGTGGTCAATGAATTAATCTGTTACTAGGCATTTATTAAGCACCTTCTACATGGCAGATACTCTGCTAAATGTTATGACTATAAAGACTAACAAAGAAACAAACAACAAATAGACAAACAAAAAACAGATTCAAGACCTACCCACAAGAAATCTACTTGTAAATATAAAGTCTCCACAAAGTAATACAGATAATATGGGATGGAAGGGAGAGACACTAATAGTAGAAAAGTTCTCCTTTAGATGGGGGCAGAGACTGCCCTCTGAAGGATAATAGAAATTCTAAGGAGAGGTGGAGAGCATAAAACAGGCATGAGGGAAAGGCTATACAAAGGCATGGAGCATTGCTGACAAGTGCACAGGAGACAGAAATGTAGAAATATAATAACAGAATTAATAAAAAGTAGCATTTAATATTTATTAATAATAATAATGTGTTACATGCTTATACATAATGTTATATAACATAAAATGTAACAATAATAAGAATTAGCATGGTATTTTTAGCAATAATGTTGCATTATGTATGTACATACAATAATTTATGATGTGTAATATATATATATATAATCATATCAATAATATAGTTATATAGCAAAATCACATATAATATAGATAAATAGCATGATCATATATTATAATGTATAATCATTTATTATTGATGTAGTAATAAAATGGCTAGCACTTATTATTAAATGCCTACCATCTACCAGACATTATGTAAAATGGTTTATAAATATTATCTCATTTGCTCCTCATAACAACCACTCAAGGTACATGCTATTATTATCTCCATTTTACAATTGAAGAAACTAAGGCAAATAGAGTTTAAAGGGCTTTCCTTAGGCTACACAGCTATTAAGTGTCTGAAGTCACATTTAAACTCAGTTCTTTTTGACTCCAGAACTTCCTAACTGTTCTATCAAAAGTGACATTTACTCAGATTCAGGCAAAGTAATGAAAAATTTGAGAAAATGTAGACTAGCTTCACTTTGTTGGGGTTGGAGGGAAGGAGAGGAGAGGGAGACATTAAAGAGCTTCAAGAGCAAGGTAATAATTGAATTGGACTTGAAACAGAAATTATTAGAATTATATGTTATGATTATAATTCTATAATAACATAATTATAAATATATAATAACATATTATTAATAGATAGCTAGTAATCCAACAATTGTCTAATAATAGATGTATATAAAACACACATATATACACATACATACATATATCACTGTCAAGAATCACAGCAACTCTGTGAGGTACACAGTACTGGCACTGTTAATCCCTTATAACAACTGAGGAAATGGATACTCACTAAAATGTTATAACTTTTTCGGAAGCCAAAGAATTAGCAATGGGCAGAATCAAAAGTCACCATTCCAACCATGGAGGCAGCCAGAGAGGATGGAGGTCAGCTACAGCAAATAGAGCAGTGATCCTGGATCTTGGAGCTGACACAGTAAGCAGAGCACTCCATTTTGTGTAAGGAAGACCTGAGTTCAAATGCTACCTCAGGTGTTGCTGGGCAAGTCATGCAACCTCCCTCAACCTTAGTTTCCTCATCTCTAAATCAAGAGAATGGTGGTACTTACATCATAAAGTTGTTCTAAGACTCAAAGGAAAATGAATATAAAGCATTTTCTAAATCTTGAAGTGCTTTATAAATGCTTGTTATCATTATTGTTATTACTAACTATTAAAAACACTGGAAAGATAGGAAGAGGGCAGTTTGGAAAGAACTTTAAGTGTCAAAGAGTGGAGATGATTAGGTCTAGAGAAAGAAGGAAATAATATGTATAGAAACAGTAATTGGCCTTCTAGAAACTCATGAGGCCATTGAGGAATGGGGAGATTGTTGAGAGAAAGGAGAAGAGAGTTTAAGAGTTTTGCTAAACACCACACACACACACACACACACACAAATGCATATATTATCTTATACACACATGTATATAATGTGTATTATACACACATGTGTATATGCATATATACACATGTGTGTATATGCATACACATACATATGCATATTCTGTATGTATGTTTTTAAAATATATGCATATATAGAGACATATACATGGGGTGTGTGTGTGTATGGATATGTGTACTCATGCATTCTAGTTTGAGCTTTTCCATTCTAAAGCAGGCATCTTGAGGACAAAGAAGGGATCATTTCTATCATTGTAGTTTGTAGCATCTCTCACAGTTTCGGGTACATAGTAGGTGTTTAATATATGCTTTTTGTTTGATTGGATGGAGTTAAACAAAGGTCCAGCATTAGGAGTCAGGAAGATTGGGATAATTGTCTTTTGGCCACTAAATTTAAGCAAGTCACCAAGCTCGGGGATCAAAATATGAAGTCAGCAGCAAGAGTACCTGCTCATAGCCTTCATTCTAATGGACATGGAAGAATCCAGTTAAGATACAGTTAACTACACAATTATCTAGGGGAGAAAATATAAAGTAATTTTGTAGGGCAGTAGCACTTGGGGGGAGGATCAAAAAAGATCGCATGCAAGAGGTAGCTGAACTGATTCTTGAAATAACCTGGTGATTTCAAAAGATGGAGACAATGAGTGAGGGATAGCATCCTAGGCAGGAAGAAAGGGGGCATTTTGGACAAAGGAATTAAGGGACATGATGGAGTCAAAAATGAAGAAAAGCAAGTGGCCATTTCATCTGGGATATATGAAGGGGAAATATGGGAAATTAGGCTGGAAGAGTTGGCTAGAATTAGATTAGGAACATTTTAAAATGTTGAACAATTTTATTCTATTGATAATAGATAGCCCTAAAATCTATTGAGAGAGACTGAAATGGTCTTATCTGTACTTTTAAAATTTCATTTTGATAATTGTGTGACCAATTCCCTTCCATGTGATATAATAATTAGACCATTCATTCTGGAGTCAGGAAGATCTGAATTCAAATGCAACTTCAAATCCTTATTAGCTTTGTGACCCTGAGCTAGTGACTGAACCCTTGGCTACTTGATTCAGTTTCCTCATCTGTAAAATGGGGATAATAACAGTCTGGAAGATCTCAGTTCAAATCTTACCTCAGATAGCTATTAACTACATAATCCTGGACAAATCACTCAATTTCTATCTGTTTCCTTTATTTTAAAATGGGGATAACCCTTCCTCTCAGGGTTATTGTGAAAAATCAAATAAGAAAATATTTATAAAGCACTTTGCAATTCTTAAAGAACTATATAAATGCTAGTTTTGATTATTATTATATAATTGAAGAATGATTGAAAGATATCCTTCTATCTCATAGCTCTCTTGGAGACCGAAGAAGAGAATGTCCAGCCTGGTCTATCTCAGATCTTGCCTAACCACTGCTGGCTGCTGGCAGTCCAGGAACACCTGGCTCCCCTTTTCACAGAGATGGGCCAGATCTCAGTCTATATCATTCATGGCACTCATGATCTATTTCTATATGTTAAGACAACTCATATGAAATATCAGTGCAGATATCATTGCATTCTAGAAATCTTTAGATTGCTTTAGATAGCATGCTCAGAAGGGTGAAGAGACTGGCTTCCTGTGTATATCTCCTATTCTAAAGTCTTTCCCTCTCTCCTCCCTGGAGAATCCTCTTTCCACATTTCTCTCCTGAAGAAGTCCCTTCCACAAACATATAGTATCACATTTAACATCTCTGCTGGTCCAGAGCCACATTTTCATCTCCCTAAGTAGCATCATGCAAGATACCATTCAAACTGCAGAAACGTACAACTCTCTGGGAGATCAGGAAAGATTTCTTACAAATGGAGGCTCTTGAGCAAAGTCTTGAAAGAAGCAGGGATTCTATGATGCAAAAATGAGGAGGAAAGATATTCTGGGCACATAGAACAACTTGTAAATGCAAAGAGAAGGGAGATTGACTGGTCTAGAGGAGCAACAGAAAGAAAAACTGTAGGGCTGGATGAAAAATGGTGGAAGGTATATTCACATATATTATTATATTGTATTTTACTCAGATTATATATAACATATACACTTCACTTATACATATATATCATTATATATTACTTCACTTACATTATAGTATTAACCAATCTTATGAGATAGGAAATGGACATCATCATCATCATCCCAATTTTACACTGACAAAATAAAAATTCAGAACAGTTCAATAATTATCTCAAGGTTGTGCCCAAACCAAGCAGTAGTTGAACTGACATCTGAGTTGATTCCATTCTTTCCATATATAAACCATCTTCCCCCTGCAGAACTATCCCAGTGGAAACATCAAGGCTTTCTGTAGAAAAGACAGAAGCAGCATGTGCCAAGCAAGTCAAACAACCACCATTATTTCAACCATTGCCTCATCTTAGATCCTAATGGAGATAATACAATCTGTATTCAATGACCTTGGGGATAGACCTGTCTCTTTGCCGATCATTAGTACTGCTTTTAGAATAAATCTTGTGGCCATCACTGAGAAGAATCATTAAAGAACAGATGTGGTCTGGCATCAGCCTCTGTGGGTGCTATTGTACCTGCTTCTCTAATAGTCACAGTTTCTAATTACCTAAGAAAGAAAGCTCTCATCATCAAAGGTTTTGGAACCATCCGATGGCTCTAGATTAGACACAGCTATGGCTTCATCGGTAGACACAATATTAGAGAAACATTAACACCTTAACTGCTGTACTCTAAGGACCAGGAGACCTTTCCGTCTCATTTACAGTTGGGACTTCTTTATGTCTCTCCCATTAGTATGACAGCAGGGATCATCTTGTTATTCTATATATGTATACAGCACAGTATATACTATCTGTCTTGATCATAGTAACTGCATAATAAATGCTTCTTCATTAATTCATTCATTCCCTGAATCTTCCTTTTCAGCAGACTATGTTGAGGTCCCACTTCTTCGGAAAAGAAATCAGCAAAACTGGCTATATCCAATTGATTGTCTTTGGCTGTTAGGCTGAAACAAAGAAAACATGGTCACACATATGAACTCACTTCCTGGGAATTCCAAATGGTGCTCGTTTGAGGCTGGCTAATGAATCTGCACATCTGTGTTAGATAAACCGGCCGGGGAGCCAGTTTCAGGTATGTGTCACGGTCCGAGGGAGACATCTGCTTGCTCTTTCTGGAGAACTGAAAAAACTTCCATTGGCCCAATCTGCCTCTTACATAATAAGCGAGTGTTGAAAGCCTGGAATTGATGGAGCTCTAGTGGATGCATTTGCAGGATAAACAGACTTTAGGGGAATGGGGGCCTCTGGCTAGGTCTCTGTTAGCAGAACTGATTTTTGACAGAAAATACAGGACAGTGCTCAGAGCCATCAAGCCTTTTCTTTAGAGACTTGATTTGACCAACAAGTCAAAGTTTGACCTTCTGAGGCAGAAGAGGGAAATGGTGACAATGGCGTTGATTATGGAGCAAGACCTAAGATTTGAATACAGAACTCAGAAATGACCAGGAGATA
Source organism: Myrmecobius fasciatus (assembly GCA_023553655.1). NCBI lineage: Eukaryota > Metazoa > Chordata > Mammalia > Dasyuromorphia > Myrmecobiidae > Myrmecobius > Myrmecobius fasciatus. The sequence goes on along the minus strand of JAJPUD010002053.1, from coordinate 241,747 downwards.
GATAATTACAAGCACAGACTGGGTAATTTGAGATAGATGGAGAGAAGATCTCAAAGTCATCAAAAAAGGGATTGGGCTAATTCTGTAATAGAGAATAGAACCAGGAGCAACAGGCAGAAGGGGCAAAGGGAGCAACTTAGACTCCACTTTCCTAACAAATCAAGCATCTCCAAAGTCCAAGAGTCCTGATTTCTCACTGAAATCAGGAAGGGACTGGATGGGATCTTTACAGAGAAGATATCTTTAATGAATGGATTAGGACTAGTTAGCCACTGAAGTCCCTTCCCCAACCCCAAATATTTTGTGGCTCTATAATTCAAAAGAGGAAAGATTTTTCAGTAATGGCAGAAGAGGGAGCCATGTCTAGAAGTGGCAATAAGGATCAAGCAAAACACCTACTCTTTCTCCTTGCCTGGTGTATTTGGGGGTATGAAGAAAGAGTCTGGGAACTAGTGAGGGCAGCTGGGATCCAATTGTAATTGGGAGTAGGGAAGGAGGGAGAACCAGGTTTCTTTGAGCTCAAGAAGCTCGAGGGAAGCTTCTATTAAGAGAAATAGATCCAAGACAAAGAGAAGTTGCTTTATAAGAGGGAAGAGGTTCCAGAGGATGTAAATTTCTGTAGGAAATCTTTCCTGGCTTCTCTAACTCAAAATTTTATTTCCTTTCTCAACATTCTCACTATACTTTCTCTGACTCACTTTTTTGCTTCTCTGCACACCCTCCTTTATTTCATCTTTATTTGGGTAAGTTCTAGGTTCTGAGTAATTATTTCTTTGTCCTTGAACACACACACACACACACACAAACACACACACACACACAACCATGGCTTTACTTGATGCTCAAAGTTCCATCATCCTTGTTCAGAATCCCCCTCTTGCACCTTCTGTTCACTGCCTATTCTGATAACTTTAGTACCCAATGCAGTTTGAAGTTTCGCAATATACTTTCTGTACCATACCTATGTCCTTTATTACTTCAGACATAAAATACCAATTTGGTGAAGTACAGCATACTGAAAAGGTCACGGTACTTCTCGGCCCTATTACTATATCATCTAAGAAATATGAAGGACTAAAATCCAAATGCAAGAAAGGGTCAGAAATTTAACCCATTCCTTTTTTCCCTTTTGGATGATGACCTTATACAAAGAAAAGAGCAATAATCCCCATTAGCCATCACTCTGATGTTTACTTTTCCAACTCTGCTTTATATGCCCTTTTTATGGAAAGCATGGTGTCAATGCATTTTTCAAAAAAGCGGAAAATTGCTAGAAAACTAAAAAAAAAAAACCCTTGGCTCTTGGGAAGGCTGAAGCTGGAGGATCATTGAATTGTAGAGTTCTGACCAGAATCAGGACTTAAAATGGTAATATATCTATACCAAGACTTTCACCAAATGTTGTTGTTTGTCCTTCATTCTCCAAGAGAACCCTGAGGTCAGGGAGGTGATACCATGACATATCACAGGCTACTGTGATAGGAGATGATGAAGGCTTATAGCAAAGTGGCTCAGGAGAGAGAGAAAGGAACTTATATGGGAAAATTTATGAAGGTACAATGACCAGGACTTCACAAAAAGATTGGATGTTGTAGGGATAGAGTAGCGAGTCAAGGATGACCCTGAGACTATGAGTCTGGGTAATGGGAAAGATGGCAGTACTCTTGGCAATAATAGGAAAATGAGCAAGAGGAGAAGTATTGGAGGGGGGAATAATTAATGCAATTTGGGACATGTTGAATTTAATAAGTCTATGAGACATAATTTTGAAATGTCCAATAGGTAGATAGAGATGGAAACTGGAAGTGAGGTGAGAAATTATGGTTGGGTAAGGATATGGAAATCATTTGAATGAAAATGATCATTAAATTCATGAGAGTTGATAAGATTACCTAGAAAAAATAATGAAATGGGTGAAGAGAAGAGGGCTCAAGGACAGAATATTGGGGGACATCCATGGTTGAGGGAAGTAACCTGGATGAAGATCCAGCAAAAGAGACTGGCAAGGAGTAATCAGATAGTGAGGAGCAGAAGCAGGAGACAGTAATTGTACAAGGCACTTCATCTCCCAAATGTGCATACATATTCTTTGTTTGGAAATCTCTCTCTCCTCATCTCTACACCCTGACTGCCTTCACTTCCTGGAATTCTCAGATAATTCTCAGATAAAATCCTACCATCTCCAAGAAGTCTTTCCCAATTCATTTTAATGTTAATGACTTTCTTCTTGTTTATTATCTTCAATATAACAAAAACACACACATACACCCCCCCATATAATATACCTATACAGGTGTGTGTGTGTTTGAGAGTATAAGAACTTGTGTGTATGTGTGTGTGTGTGTATGTGTGTAGTTTGATTGTTGGTACATAGCAATGAGGTTGCTATCTCCCTCATTGGACCATAACCTTTAAAGCAGGGACTGCCTTTCATCTTGCTTTGTATTCCAGTATCCTTAGCACAGTGCCTGCACAGAGTAGGTGCTTAAAAATGATTACTGATGTGTCATTGGCTGATTGACTGATTGATTATTCGGCAGTCAAGACAGAGCTTGGACCAGAGTAAGTACAATATAAATGTATTTCAAATAGTTGATTGAGTAAACTTACCTGGATGTTAAAAAACAAGGGATGGAAGTGTCTTCTGGTGCTAGAAGTTGTGATTTCAGCCACCACTGCCCAGCATCTAGTACATGGAAGGCTCTTAAGAAACTCTGGTGGATTGATTGCTGGATTGCTGTGACCCACCTTCCTAATTCAGGAAGGGATCTATTTAATCCTGAGATCTGTTATCAATGATTCAAGGCAAGCCTCTTCACAGATGAGGGTCTCAGCATTTTGTTTCCAGGTGTCAAATGAAAATAGCTTGACTATAGTCTGCCTTAGAGATTCTCCGACTTCAAAGCATCATAGAAATATGAGTGCTTATAATTAAAAGTGGGGCCCAAGGATCACTGTTTTCATGAAGAACAGAGCATGTTTTCCTATTTACAAAGTCTTCAGAAAGGTTAATTATACTCGTGGCTATGGCTCGAACACAATTCTAGGGAAATGCTTTTATAACAACAGGTTGGCAGAATACGGAAGCCATCTGCTTCGTACAAATGTTAAGGTAGACGCTCAAACTTGGGAGGTTAACGATTACAGATTGCTCCATCGCTCAGTGGAAAGAAAACCCATGTTTTGTTGATGTAAAGTTTGTGACACTCCTTGACCCTGGGCCTAGAAGAAACTCAGATAACACAAGGGACAGCGTTGGAGGGCATCGAAATTCTGAACAGCCGTCATTTTTGTTTGCATAGATTCAGGTTATCCAATGGAGCAGGGAACACAAGGGAATATGGTGTTTATACAGAATGTCTCCTGAGTAAATTAGTCCTCTCTGTCTGCCTCTGGCCTTGACCTATTAATGGGAGCAGGATCATAGAGGCAAGATTTGTTCTTTGCAGAAATATGTCGTTTACTCTACAAAGAAACATAAAACGTTGCTCCATTGACCCCCCATCCCAGACAGCTGCTTGGGGGAAGGGAGAGATGCTTTGTCATGGAGAATTTCCCTTTGCTCTCTCCTCCCATGGTACACAGCCATGGTTCCCTCCTCTTCCATTCTCAGGGAATAGCGAATCTTTAGAGATTTAGCCCATGCGCTGGAGGCTGCAAAAATATCACAATAAAGATAATTCTAATAGGAACAGGGAACTGGAGAAGTCATTTTGCAGTATGGAAGATAGAACAATGGAGAATAATGAAGGGAAAGTTCTGAATTAGGAATGGGAAAATTGGATGGCTGTGATCAGAGACACAAATCACCTTTGATAATATCACTAAGGAATCTTTTTGAAGCTGTATGATCATAACTGTGCAATAAGCCTTTAAAACTTTAGGCTTCTGGGGTAGCTGGGTAATGCAGTGAATAGAGCACCAGCCCGGAAGTTAGGAGGGCCTAAGTTCAAATCTGGTCTCACACACTTAAGACTTCTTAGCTGTGTGACCCTGGGCAAGTCACTTAACCTCAATTGCCTCAGCAAAACAAACAAACAAACAAACAAATATTTAGGGAACTGGGTAGCCCAGACTTCTCATTCTTATAGAAAAGAAGTACTTGCATTAGGAGATTCTTCCGGAGGACTAGTGGGCTCTCCATGGTAATCAATACTCTATAGCATTTCCTAACTGAGTTCCTAGATCAATGCTTAGGACCAGCAATCTGGATGGGATTTTAGAAGGCAGGAAAAAAAATGGAAGGGCAGTCTTAGAGTTAGTAGATTCTCATTCACTTAAGGTCTTCAGGTAGATGATGGGATGTTAGAGTTGGAATACAGAAGGCCTGGATTCAAATCCTACCTCAGATAACTTATCAGCCTTTCCAATTCTCAATTTTCTCATCTGAGAAAAGTTGATAAGACATTACTAACATTTATATAGCATTTTAAAGATAAAGCAATTTATAGATATTATCTCATGTAATCCTCATAATAATTTTTAAGGTAGGCTTTCCACTGGCTCCGCCATATTCCAGTAAGTTGCCAAAATGGTGAACGCAAAAGGAAAAAGGACAGGGACACGATACATGTTTTCTAGGCCCTTTTGAAAATATGATGTTGTCCTTTTAGTTGCATATATGAAAAAAGAAAAGAAAAATGATATTGTGATATCAAGAATATGGGCACAGTTCAGCAAGAATGCCCCACAAATTTTACCATGGCGAGACTGGACAGGTCTATAATGCTACTTAACATGCTGTAGACTTTGTTGTAAACAAACAAGTTAAAGGCAAGATTCTAGTCGAGAGAATTAATGTGCATATTGAACATATTAAGCACTCTAAGAGCAGAGAGAGCTTTCTGAAGTGGATAAAGGAAAATGAGCAGAAAAAAGAAGGAAGTCCAAGGAAAGGGCATGTGGGTTCAACTGAAATGTCAGCCTGCTCCACCCAGAGAAGCATACTTTGTGAGAACCAGTGGCAAGCAGCCTGAGCTTGGAACCAATCTCCTACAAATTTCATGGAATAAATGACTTTTTAAAGAAAACAATAAAAGATTATTAGATGGTGAAAAAATAATTTGTAAGGTAGGTAGGTGCCCTTATAACCATTCTGATCCCTCTTCCTCCATCACTGCCAGAAGGAGAATTAGAACTCACTTCTGACTGCAAGACCAGCTTTCTCAGCTTTGTATCACCACATTATAAACAGTCATCTAATAGTAGGGATTGCTAGGTGATGTGGGAGACTGGATAGGTGGATGGAGACAAATATCGTTAGATATATGAAGCATTTTGCAAACTTTGCAAGTGGTACATGAGTATGAGATAATTCTTGGTTCTAGAGGACATTATGTTTTCATGTGGAAACTCATGACCATAGGTCTAAGACCCAAAAAGGATCACAGACATCAAGTCCAAAGCTATAGAGACAAGACTGAGCTCAAAAGAGCTTAAAGAACTTGTCCATGACAGAATTTGAATCCATGTCAACAGGAAGTGGTGCTAGGTGGTCACAGAGCTTCCTACTCCTCAGAGAAATTCAGTAGTTCTATGATGTTGAGCTCCTGTCAGGCCTCACTGACTGAGGTGGGATACAGAATCTTATGATGACTGGGGTTGAGAACACTGAGGTCTTAATACTTACCTACACAAGTAAAATCATTTTCTGGGCCTTGGTTTTCCTCATCCATAATCAATCAACCAATTAAGCAACGAATATTTAGGAAGTTCTTACTATATGTTAGGTAATGTGCTAATTACTTGGGACTAAAAAGAAAGGCAAAAACACAAAAGCAATGTTTGCTCTCAAGAAGCTTACATTTTAATAAGAGATAACATGCACATAAAATATAGCCAATTGATAAGTGCAAATTTGAAGGAATCAACCTTAGAAAGGAGGTCAAATTCAGGAAACAGGCTTGACAGTCTCTAATAACCAAATAATCTCCTCCTGTGATCTTCTGATTTGTTTTGCTTACTTTCCAGAGTTGTTGTAAGGAAAGCATAATGTAAAGGCTAATTAAGAATAAGCATTTACTTACTTCTAATAGATGCATGTGGGTCACGTGGGTCATGCTCATACCTTGCTCAACAGTCTTTGGGTTGTCATGGCTATACAAATTCATCAGTTCCCAGCCAACTTGCAGTGGGTAAGTTTCTTTGAACTTAGCAAGTCTCATCCTTGGACACCAGAGAATAGAGTTTGCTCTATGTATGTTCAAAGACTTTCTAGATCAGTGAGACTGTCAGAACCTGTGCTCTGTTGGCATAGAGAGGCTTTATAGCCTATGGGATCATAATTATATGCAAGGAGATATTAGAATCAGATTTTAATGCAGGATTATCATCAAGATTATTATTCAAACCTCTCTAAAAGGAAATCTAGGTAGTGTAGGAAACTACTTCTGCAAGCAAATATCTGGGCTTCTTTCTGAAAGATAAAGCTTGGGAGCCAATGTCAGTACAAGTTTGGAATAGAAACTTATTTGAAGAACTCCATAGAGAAAGATGATAATAGGTTATAATTGATTGCCTTTCCTAAAATAGGGGGAAATGATAAGGAAAACAACTTAAAACCAAGCTTGGCAAGGAAACCAATTATATAATATTGTCTCAAAAGCTATAAAAATTGAAAGTGGAAAGGTAACAAGAAGATGGAAAATGGAACAGATCTGTCAACATTTTAATGTCCAATCACTTTCTTCACTAATAACAATGGAATCATTACATTTGGACTGTAACATTTTAATAATAATAAATAAGGTATAATTAATAATATAATAAAAAGAAAATTGATTTGAAGCATATGAGCATGGGAAGAACATAAAGACTATTACTGAGGAAGTGCAGAAGGCAAAACAATTTTGAGGATATTGAGGAATCAATTCTTAAGATGTTTGAAATAAAGGGAAATACCAAGATAGTGAAAAAAAGTCATGTAAGGAATTAATAGTGAAAAAAAGGACATCTGACAGGTCTTCCATAATCACAGACTTCTCTGAGGCTCCACCACCTAGAAAGATGGAGATAGAACTTTCTCTTCTAATCACTCTCCTCTCTCTCTCTCTCTATCTCCTTCCCTCTTTGTCTCTCTCTGTCTCTGTCTGTCTGTCTGTCTGTCTCTCTCTCTATATATATATATATAAATCTCTCTCCTCCTCCCCATCTATCTGTCACAGTCTTTCTTTTTCTTTCTTTCTTTCTCTCTTTGTCTGTCTCTTCCTTTCCCCCTTTCTCTTTTCTGTTTTCTTCCTCCCTCCCTCCTTCCATCTCTTCCTTCCTTCCTTCCTTCCTTCCATCTCTTCCTTCCTTCCTTCCTTCCTTCCTTCCTTCCTTCCTTCCTTCCTTCCTTCCTTCCTTCCTTCCTTCCTTCCTTCCTTCCTTCCTTCCATTCTTCCCTCCTCCCTTCTCTTTCTCTTTTCTGTCTTCTTCCTTTCTTTCTTCATTCATTCTTTTTTTCTTATTTCCTTCTTGTTTTTTCTTTCTTTCTTTCCTCTTCCTTCTCCTTGCTCTCTATTTCTATTTGTTTCTCTGTATATATGTGTCTGTTTCTCTCTGTTTCCCTCTCCCCCTTTAACACAGCCAAACAGAATTTACAATCACATTCAACTAAACAGTGGAGAATGAACTCTTTATCTAAACAAATCAAACTTAACAACAAAAAGCCTTCATTACACAGAGGTTGCCTTGCTTTGCAATATCCTGGTAAAGGAAATGGACTCTAGAGGGAAAAAACAAAAACAAAAACATCTGTCTTAGCAGATGGAAGTAAGTGGTGGAGGGGGGGATTACAAGTCTACAATTCTACTAACTAGTTTCTTGCTAAGTGCATTGGGAGACAAGAAAACATGAAGAAACATATGCAGATTTAGAAGGACTTGAATTCGAGTGCTGAGTCTGACACAAACTTATTGTGTGACCCTAAGCTAACCATTTAGACTCTCAGATTCCTCAGGCATCTCTCCAAGATTGTAAATTATAGAAAAGTAGTTGATCTCTTCTGGTGAAGTGATTATCCTTGTGATTTCTCCACCCTATCACAGGAACAGGGAACTTACACATAGATATCCACATATAAATATATTTTGCCTGCATCTATGATTTATATAGAGATATGTCTGTATCTAGAGATAGACACATATGCACATTCATGTATATAGGTGTGTATACATATTATATATATGTATATCTATATCTATATCTATATATATACCTACATTCATATATGAATGGATTTGTTCCTGTGCATGTGTATTATAGAAGTGAAAGCAAAAGGACAGGTAAAGTGCAAGAAAGAGTACCAAATGCTAATGGTCAGAGAATTTTTCCAGTTGATGTCATTTGACTAAGATCTTTAAAAACATGGGGTGTAAGTCAGTGATATGAGGAGCAAGGACAGAAGTCAAGGAATGAAAAGGACCAGTGAAATGAGCAAGCACAAATGGAGATGGAGAAAGTGAAGGATGTTTACAAAGGATATAAACTGGTCCAGTTCAGTTGAAGCTAAGAGTCCATGGATCACAGAAGCCTTAATTTCTAGACAGCCAGAAGGATTGATACAGCTTCATATCACAATGTTTAGAGCATTGGACCTGGTGTTGGGAAGATCTGAGTTCAAATGTTGCCTTTGACTCTTACTAACTTTATGACCCTGGTCAAGTTATATAACAGTTACCTGTCTCAGTTTCCTCATCTGAAAACATTAGGACATTGCTCCGAGGGTTGTTATGGGGAGGATCAAATGAGATAACTTTTATAAAGGAATCTGCAGGCTTTAAACCAGCTAGTTTTATTATTGTGGATTATTAAATCCATCACCATGACTACTACCATCACCATCTCAGGGCCAACAACTATCTAGAACCATAAGTGACAGAGCAGGAGCTAATTTTCATCTGTTGAGTGAGTTTCCCTACACCAGTAATTCTATACATCAATAAAATTGCCAATCTAGTTAAATAAATTAAAGACAACAAAATAAAATATGAAACTCATTTACATCACTTACTGCTTTGCTTTGAAAGCATAGACATTGCCACTTTTGAACAAAGGATGTATTTTTAAATGAATTCAAACTTTTTTAAAAATGATTCTCTTCCTTGAATTCTTTTCTTTTCTCTTAATTTGAAACTGACAAATCCCTTTCATAATAAAGCTTACACAGAGCTTTGTTAACTCAGGGATTCTGGGAAATAGACTTTCAGAAGAGTAAGTGCATTACAGAATGTCTGTCTCCTCAAACCCTGTTTCCACAGTCAGATAGAGATGGGCTCATTCCCTGGTGTAGAGAACTCTACATGACCGTGCAGTAATGGTTGCTTGTTGGGTTTGCACAGGGTTATAATCAACTCCCCTTTGACTAAGAGGCTCAGTATAATTAGATCAATGGAACATCAGACCCTTAAGAAACTTTTTTTATTCTTCTTATTATGAGAAAATGGACATCTTCTTTCTTTCCTCATAATACAATATGAGGAAAGATTTAAAGAATCACGGAAATTCAAAGTTGGAAGGAACTTGAAAACCAGGTAGTATATTTCATAACTGAATTCTTCTCAACTAACCAGATAAGTAACTATCCTATCTCTTCTTGAAGACCTCCAGTGAAGGGAGACGCATTTCCTCCCAAGAAAACCCCTTCCACACTGGAACAGCGCTGATTACTATATTTGCATCCCCAGTGCCTTAGCAGAGTATCTAGCACATAGTGGGTGCTTAACAAATGTTTTAAGTTGATTGATTGTTAGAGTATTTTCCTGATATCAGACTTCAGTTTAACTCTTTTGACCTTGAAGTCATTTTTCCTGTTTCCATCCTGATTTCTAAACAGAGCAAATTTAATCCCTGTTCTGAATGGCAGAACTTCAAATAATTGAAGACAGCTAGAGTGTCCTCCTGAGTCTCCTGTTCTCTAAGGTAAGCCACTTTCATCTAATTCAATCAATCTCATGGAATGATTGTCAATATAAATCTGGGGGAACTAGTATTTGTTGGGGGTCCAGGGAGTAGGGACTTGCAGACTTCCTGTGTTCATTAGCATGGTAATAACAAACCATCACATAGCTATTCTTTTTATATCATGAGTTAACCAAAGCAAGACCATCTGCATCATGGAGGACAAGTGCAGAGTATTATGGGGAAGAATGAAACTGCTCAGAAAGGTATACATCACCTGAGCTTCTAGGATTTGAATTTTGACTATCAGAAGCCCAACTATAGTCCATTGAGGTAATCTGACTTGGTCTAATGCCATCATGTCCCAGGCTTCTGTGGTCAGTCAACCACAAATCAATGTTCTTATGATACAAATGAATGCAAATGAAGTTCTTACAATATGTTAAGTATTGCGTTAAAGGCAACAAATTAAAAATAAATTGAAATCATGGACCCTACTCTCAAGGGTCTCACATTCTAACAAGAGAGGTAACATGCAAATAAAAAGAGAATTAACATGGTAACATGTAAATGCCTTTATACATGGAAGATAGAGACTGTGTAAATGCAAGGTAATCTCAGAGGGAAAGTCATTTGAATGATTTAAATGGGATTGGGCAGCAGAACAGGCTTTCTACAGAAAGTGGGATTTGAACTTGGTCATGAAGGAAGCAAGAGGACCTTCTAAGTGATGAGGGAAATCATTCCAGATATGAATCATAGCCAGTGCAAATATATAGAATCAGGATATGGAGTTCCATGGGTGAAGACCTTCAAGGCAACTTTCTATTTATGGACAGTTCTCATTGTTAGTGAGTTTCCTTGATATCAAGCCTAAATTTATTTCTTTGTAGCTTCCAGCTATTGTTCTTGGTTTTGTCTCTTGGGGCCTTAAGATTCCCCCAGCACAAATTCTGGGCCTCTGGCCTAATTTGTGGTTTCTCATTTTTTCTTTCTTTCCTTGTGTCAGCAGACCACAGGACTGAATCCCTTCTTATTCATGTCATGGAAAAGACCAATGTTGGCTACTATTGACAAGATAGCTGGACAGGGACATTGCTGGCATGATGGCATGAAAAAAAACAAGGTTGATGGGATAGAGCTGAATTGGGACCAAAGGATTCTGTTAGCTATGTATCTTTAAGATTCTTTTGCTTTATAAGCTACTTGTGATTTGATAGATTCATTTTTACCTACTGTCATATTTCAAATTCACTTCACTCTAAGCAAAGCTGACTCACAAAGTCTGTACACATGTGAAAAATGGCTGAGGGATGGAGATAATGGGCCCTTGGCAAATGGAGAGTTTTAGATAGAACGGTCTTCTGGTAAGTTTCAAGGTGGAGAAGGGGATCTTGACCTTTTTCTCTGTGTGTATTAAGGATGCCTTTGAAGTCTAGTAAACCTCTGATCTCCTAAAATGCAGAATACTACAAACAAAACATTGTATTGATATATAGTTATCAACATGAAAAAAGGCACAGATGCCAGTTTAAAGATCTTAGTAGAGGAAAGAACATGGAAATGGAATTCAGAAAGCCCAGACTCTAGCCTTGATCTTACTGATAACTTGCCAAGGGATTTTGGGCAAGTCACTGCTGTTTAGATTGGTTCTTCAGCTTTACAATGAGAGGACTGGATTGGATAAGCACCAAAATTCTTTACTGTACTAAATGTTTATGATTTTCTGATGTAATTCACAATCAAATTTATGCACAGATTTCCAAGAAGATAGATATCCTACAGAGAGGGAGACAGCTCCAAACAATTCCAAAGCTACTTCTGCTACCTTTGATGGCTTTGTCTGGAAGAGAGAATGAAGGCCTTTTAAGCCATCCAGGACATTCAGTCAAACTAAATAGAGCCAGTGTAGCAATAGGGAAAGGGCTGGATTTGAATGCATTGTAAATTCTGGCTCTATGACTTCATCCATGTGACTTTAGGCAAGTCACTTTAATCTATCTGTGCCTTAGTTTCTCCATTTGTAAAAGAGGGAGTAGTACATCGTAAATTCTGTAGTCCTTTTCAGTTCTAAATCTATGAAGTTGCTGTTGAATCCTAAATCTGGGGCTGACCTTCCAGCTCTCAGTGCAGATTACATGAACCAAATCATTGCTTAATTTCATCCCTTACTGGCAAACAGGGAATCTAGCTCATCCTCTCTTATTTACCTCCTTCTACACTGCATTTCTGCTTTCCCTCTTCCAGGATGAGGATTCCTGAGCTCCAATTTCAATCTAATGCAAAAATAAAGTTATTAAACTTTTATGTTGAGGGTGGGCAAGATGGATGACTGGGAGACACAAAGGCAAGGGATTTGAAGCATTCCAACCTCCCAGGCTCTGAGCCCAGTGAAATCCATAACAATTCCTGTTTACATCATGTTTGGGACTTTTTCTTTGACAGGAAATGTGACAAAATGGAAACTTGGCTTGGATTGAGTTATCCACATGATCCTGTACTTGGAAAAGAGCACACGATTACAACATGCTGTGTAGCAACATCTGCTGGATTGCATCTGGGTTCAAATTTTGTATTGTCTGTTTTTCATTTTTGAAGAGGACCAATGACATCATGAGGCGATATCTTGACTCTTTCATGAATTACAATCAAGTGGAGGCCGAGCTACACAAAATTTTGTTAACTTCACTTTGTCTTTGAGCATAATCTAAGTGACAAGACACAAATCCAAGATGCTGTGAATGGGCTCAAAGATGGTTGAAAAAACATTAAACACTCAGTCACCTTCATGGCCTTTGGAACACATTCTTCCCATCCACCCATTCTAGTGGGGGAAGTCTTCACATGTGGGGGTAGACATGGCCCCTACTTAATTGATGAGTTAAGCCCATCTGCTGAAATGCTTTACATGGGTGAGACTATAGATCCTTGGAACCACTGATAAGCCCTGAAAAGGGCTCAGCAAGCCCTCCTACCAGAGGTGCTAGTTGTCCTTGAATATTCCATACACCCCTTGACTCTGCTACTCACTGACTAGATAACTTTGGACATATTATTCCCTCTTTGGATTTCAGTGTATTCATCTGTAAAGCAAGTTCATTAGATTAGATTGGGGATTCTTACCTTGGGCCGATGGGCCCCCACTGGGTCTCTGGATAGATTTTAGGAGATCTATGTATTTGCAAGAAAAAGCTTCTTTATTTTTATTAACCTCCAATTGCCAACTTAAAATTTCATTCAATTATGATTCTAAAAAAACCAGCACCAACATGATTCTAGGAAGGCATTCATAGGGTAGACTTGTGATAAAGGGATTTGGATTCCATTCCTTGCTTGGCTACTAACTCGCTGTATGGCCCTGGATAATTTATCTTACCTCTCTCGGCTATAGTTCTTTCATTTATAAAATGAGGGGTTCAAGTTAGAGCAGGGGTCCTTAACTAGGGATCTGTGAAGAGATTCCAGGGAGCTAGTGAATCTGGATGTAAAAAAAATGTGTTTTAAGATACCTTCTGCCTTTGCCATCTTCTGTTCTAAGATATCTTTCAATTTTGACATTATCTGGTCTGAAGTCCATCCCACTTCTGATATTATATACTCTAAACAACTAACTAACTCTAAATAAATATGGCTTTTATATTTTATACATTTAAGGTCTGAATTTCTCTGTTTTAAGGTGTTTCCTAGGACTAACATTCTATGTTCTAACAAAGTTCTAAAATTTTGTGTTCTAAGGAATCTTTAAGCTCTGAAAGTCAATGTTCAACTGTTCTTTCTCAAATATTCTATGTTCTTATGTCCCACTCTCACCCCAGATCTGACATTTTATAATGTTACAGTCTCTGTGTCTGTCTTTATAACCCCAGAGCCAAGCCGGATACCTGGCACACAGTAGGGGCTTAATAAATGCTTATTGAATAAATGAATGAAGGGTCAAGGTAACCTCTTGGTGTCTCCTAGAGCCCTGTGACTCTCGGCATTCATTCATTAAAGGCTTTATTTTGCCATCAGCCAATAACTACATGGGAAACTGCAAGCCATCCTTAGGTTATGAGACTCTTAGGTGAATGATACAGGAATTGTAAACCACTTAGAAAAGTGAGTCGCAGGACAATTGAACCACCCATTCATTTCATCTTGGGCTGCTCTCTAAAAAGTTAATGATCTCAGCTTCAAACATACTTGAACTTCAGTGTTTGGGAAGCACTTCTAGTATCAGCCAATACATTTTCTTTCATTCATTTAAAAAACGATTGGAAGATGTCATATTGCTTTACTATGTAAGCCATCAGATGGGTTTTCAGGGATGTAAGCAGAGGCACAGAGAATGAATGACATAGCCTGGAGAATAGTATATTTATGGGCTTTTTCCAACCTTGTAAAAATTTGATCGATGAATAACAATTGATACCCCATAATATTTTACAACTGTAGTTGCCTTGGTCTATAAAACTTGTTATAATTCTGTGGGAACTGTTGTTCTGAGTGTGAAAATGTCAATTTTACTACTTTCAAGTGATCTAGAACAAAATAGATGTTTGGCAGCAACAACTCAGGAGATAGCCTTGCTGGTCAATGAGTTTGAGCCACAAGGAAATGATATTAGTGATGGATGAATGATACTAATTCTAAGATCTTTCCTTTTCTTATGTTTTTTTTATACAAATCTAACTAAAAATGTCATTAAAATGCAAGGTCCCTGATAGTAGGAATTATTTTATTTATTGCATTTATAACTCTAATATCTAGTACAGTGCTTAGTACTTTATCAAATACTTGACCAATTGATCAAGTATCAATTTGCCTCTTTGCATTTTCCCCATTTTTACCATTGGAGTCAATAAGAAGAAACTCATTCTCTCTTCCATGTTAAAAAAGCTTTCCAATGCTTGGAGAAAGCTGCCATGTTATCCTTTTGTGGTACGATCACCAGGGTCTTTACCATCATGGATACCTTTTCCTGGGTGTTCTCTATCTTGTTAACATTATTTTTAAAATGTAGTATTCCAGAACTGAAGGCAGTATCACTTAACATATGCAGTTTGACCAGGGAATTCTGCTCCTGAACAGTATTCCCTTAATTACTAGTAAAATGCTGTTTGAAGAAGTCAACCTCTGTCTCAAGTGAACTCAAAACTATTAGCAGGGATTGAGTGAAGGATGAAAGCCTAAACACTCCAATGTTCTTATAAGAGAACAGAATGGGAATGGGGTAGGGAGAGCTAGCAAAGGGACAGTTAAAAAATATAAAAAGGAAGAAAACTCAGGATCTTATTTGAAAAGTTGTTCCCCTTCCTGAAATATATTTTCTAATTCTTAGTGCCATTAAAAGAAAAGAAGGAAGGAAATAATGATAGAAAAAAGAAGCAAGTATTTATTAATAATAATTATTAGTAATAAACTTAAAATACTGTATACTTTACAAATATTATCTCATTTGATTCTTACAACAACCCTGAGAAGTGGGTGGTATGATTATTCCCATTTTACATTTAAGGAAACTGAGGCAGATAGAAGTTAATTAATTTGCCCAGGGTCACAGAGGTACTAATGTCTGAGGCTTAATTTGAACACAGCTCTTCTTGACTACAAGTCTAATCACTATCTACTGTACCACCAAGATATGCTAAGAAATAGGAGCCTGCCCAGGCTATAACCCAATCACACATAATTGCTTGTGGGCATCTGTGCCTTGTG
The DNA here is from genome assembly GCA_023553655.1 of Myrmecobius fasciatus. Taxonomy (NCBI): domain Eukaryota; kingdom Metazoa; phylum Chordata; class Mammalia; order Dasyuromorphia; family Myrmecobiidae; genus Myrmecobius; species Myrmecobius fasciatus. The sequence goes on along the minus strand of JAJPUD010002053.1, from coordinate 226,171 downwards.
AGTAAGAGTGCTGGTCTTAAAGTCAGGAAGACCTGAGTTCAAATCCTCCCTTTGGTACTTGCTAGCTATGTGACACTAGGAAAATCATTGAACATTTCTTGGATATTTCACATATAGAATAGGAATTATGATCCAGCTACTTCACAGGGTTCTTGTGAGGATCAAGTAAGATAATATATGGAAAGCCCTTTGAAAACCTTAAAGTGCATTTGTTATTTATTATTGATATTATAGCAACTGTATCCCAGTCTCTCTCGTTGTTCTCCGCCTCCTCCTCCTTTCCTTCCCCTGTCTTTCCTCCTCCTCCTCCTCCTTCTCCTCTTCCTTCCCTTCCTCTCTTCTTCCTCCTCCTCCTTCCCAGTACTTAGCCTGGTAATTAATAAACACTTGCTGCCTTGCCTTGTTGAATGATTGATTGACCTTAGACAATAAAAGTCTATTAGAATAGCTAAAGATGACCATGACCATTGCCAGTCCCTGAACCAGTTGTTAGGAAAGATGATCCCACATCATTGTTTCTTGGTAGAGACAAAAGGCTAGGGACAACTACTGAGGGTGCCAGCCCATCAAGATATAAAACAGGGAATACAATACCTAGAAAGTCTTCTGATATTCTTCCGATACTCTTCTTTCCAAATTAATGAAGATACTCCATATTGACAATTCTTCCACAGAAGAACTGGAAGAGCTATTCCTATGATTTAGAAAGAGCTCCAAATCATGAGATCTTCACTATAAATATTCAGTGAAAGGACACTTAAAAAGTCACCTGACTAATTAAGCCATTTCAGGATTTCCAAACCCTGCCTTCAGAGAGAATTTGCATCCAAATCCTCTACTAAGGATTCTTTTAAAACTAAGCACATTGGATTCCCCTCCATGGATTCTGTAACTCATCAATTCTCCCACTCTCCCAGGTTTATAACATCTGCATCCTCCTCCACTTCTTACTCTCCCTTAGTCCAGACATCCAATCAACTGGATTTTACTCTTTTTAAACATGTCTAGTATCTAGCCCTTTCTTATTTCTCCCAATGACCTCTTCATTGATCTCCCTGCCTCATGTCTACCCATTCCAGTTTAGTCTCCATAAAACTACCAAAATGATTTTCCTAAAGCACAGATTTGTCCCATGAGTGTCAAGGATCAAAGAGAAATGCTTATTTGCTTTCACAATTTGACCCAACACGTATTGTTTTTTTTTTCCTTTCTTTTCTTTTTTTCTTTTTTGCAAGAAATAAGGATTTATATTCCCACCTTCCAAGTTCCTCCATTAAACAATTTTAAGGCAATCGAAACCCTTAGAGTAAACATGTTTGTTAAAAACAAAAATCCCCACATTGGCCGTGCCCACAAATGTATTTTTCATTCTTGATTTTGAATATACCAATTTTTTTGCAGGTTCCAACTTATATTTTGAGCCTTGCTATATACATTACTACAATATTCCTCCTGATCCTGAAAAATTGGTCTTCTCTTTGTCCTTCCCACATGGCACTCTGTTTCCCAATTCATGCCTTTGATCTGCTGTTCACCCGCTTCTCATCTCTGACTCATGGAATCCCTTTCTTGAAGACTCAGTTTAAACTTCATTTTTTTTTTCCTGAAGGCTTTCTTGATCTCTCTAGTGTGCTTGTCTTCCTCCAACTCTGAGGCTAATTCTGTACCTCCTAGGCTATACTTCCACTTAGTGGGAACCCAGATCCTTTGGAACCCTGGTATAAACTCTGAGTCTCCTTATCCAAATTCCTATTCTCACAAGCAAGTTCCAGGTTCCAGAGCAAAATAGTATCTCTTCTTCAAAGTTCCAGGGATAATTATTGAGACAGGGGGTCATATTTGGATTTTGGGGAAAAGTCAGGACCTGGAATTTCAGTTATACATAGAACTTCCTGGATAAGAATATTCTTTCTATCATGGAAGGTTGGCATAGTCACTTCAACTTACAATCTTAGAGATCTGTCTAAAGGATGGAGAGGCTGTGACTTGCCCAGGGTCAGTCAGAGATGCGACAGAGATAGTACTTGAACTCAGCTCTCCTGGCTTTATGATCAGATTTCTTTTTTTTTTTTAAATCCATTCTCTCTCTCTCTCTCTCTCTCTCTCTCTCTCTCTCTCTCTCTCTCT
>JAJPUD010002053.1:211745-224034 GCA_023553655.1 Myrmecobius fasciatus | reverse complement strand
TCTCTCTCTCTCTCTCTCTCTCTCTCTCTCTCTCTCTCTCTCTCTCTTTCTATCTCTCTTTCTATCTCTCTTCCTTCCTTCCTTCCTTTTTTTGTTTTCTTTCTTTTTGTCTTATTTTCTTTCTGTCTTTCAAAGGTTTTAATTTTTTAATCTTTAATTTTATTTTCAATTTTCAAAAGATATGCATGGATAATTTTTCAATAATTTTCAACATTAACCCTTGCAAAATCTTGTGATCCAATTTTTATCCCCCTTTCCCCATCCTTCCCCTAAATAGCAAGTAATCCAATATATTTAAACATGATGTTAAATCTAATACATGCTTACAATTTATACAATTATGTGATCAGATTTTTTTACACTCTGCCATGCTGTTTCTCACTTGGTGTAGTTCCTCACTTTAAATGAGAAGGTGTACAGAGACATAGAAAAACAGAGACAGAGACACAGAGAGATACAGAGACACACAGAGACAGAGAAAGTTGGAGAGAGATAGAGAGAAAGAGACAGTTAAACAGGTAGTAGAAAGAAAAGAGATTGATAGATGATAGGTAGATAATTAAGTAGGTAATTAGACAAATAGATAGATAAACAAATATAGATAGATAGATAGATAGAAGACAGATAGATAGATAGAGAGATGGATAGATAAATAGATAGATAGATAGATGGATAGATAGATAGATAGATAGATAGATAGATAGATAGATAGATAGATAGAGGCAGACAAATAGAGAATCAGGAATGGGAGAGATAAATGGCTGGTAGGCAGATACAGAGATGGATAGATAGCAGATAGATCTAGATGGTTGGTAGATACACATTCATGCATATCAATGCTAGATATATGTGGTAAATAGATATTTCCATAGACAGAGATAGTAGAGAGAGGAGATATGTAGCTATATAAAAATATAGATGATAACATAGATAGTAGGAGATCAATAAATATATGCATTTAACTTGGATACACATAAGGAGGATAGACTATAAATACACAGGCATGATTTATTCAATAGATTTCTCAGATTCTGCTTAATCCAACAAACTTTTTTGAGCGCCTGATGTTTTCATGACACTGTTCAGCGCTGAACACGCAGAGGCATGTATGGCCCAAAGCCTGTTCTCTAGGAATTTAGAGCTAATAGAGAGAATGAGAGATCTTCATAGAAAAGTAGACCCAAGAGTGAATAGCAGAACTGGGCCCAAGAAGCAAGGCCAGGTCACATGCTAGGAGGTAAATGCTGCCTGAGTGGACAAAACTCCCCTCTTTTAGGAGAAGAACGTGCCAAGGGATGTCTCCATCCTGGGCGGTGATCTCCATTGTCAGATTGCAGCTGTGCAGCGCTGAGCGTCAGCTGCATCCCCAAAGCCGCTATGGCTCGGAGTGAGAACCAATTTGCTCTTCTCTGGGGAGAATAGGAGGCTGATTACAAAAATAAGTAGGTAGGTTTCTTTCATTATGCACTATGGATAAGGCAACTGTAAACACTACTTCTCTCATTTAGAGGTGGCACACGCAACAGATTGGAAAAGCTATCTCTAAGCTACTGGGGCAAAAACCCCTTATTTACATATGATGGCGGTGAATATACATTCGATGAGCATTTTAAATAAAATTGACAAGTCCAAGGATACCATATACCTTTTGTAGATGATGCCTTTTTGGAAAGTCTTCAAGGATAGACTGTCCTTGAATCACTAATTCAGAATAATAACATCCATGCAGAACTTTGAGGCTTACTAAGTGACTCTCTCATTTGATCCTCATGACAGTTCTTAGAGGTTAGTTCTACTATTGCCCCCATTTTTAGATTAGAAAAATAAAGCAGAGAGAGATTGAGTCTCTTGCACAGGATCACAGAGTTTGTGAATGTCTGAATCCAGACTTGAACTCGTCTTCCTGATGTTAGACCCGGTGTTCTACCTAGCTTAGCGTATATGAGATGGAAAAAAAAAAACAATTGGAATAGAAAGTGTAACAAATTTTTAAATTTTTTAAAAGACTGCATGTGTAGGAAAAACTTCACAAAGATACAAAGAATCACAGAATCTCAGATGCTAGGAGCTGGAAGGAAGCCCAGTAACCACTAATTCCTGAACAAAAATATAATACACATCATATCTAGGCAAGTTTTGGGGCAATAATTGAGTTCCAATGTCACCTCTTCCATCCTTCTTGATGAATGGGAATTCTTCCATTTCTCTTCTAGTAGGACTTAGGTCTCTTATAAAATACCCATTTTCATATTTAGATTGTCTTAATGTATGCATAGACACTGCTCCTCTGCTCAACTATGATGATATTCCTTGAGGGAAAAATACATGTTTTCTATCTTTCTCCTTTTGCTGAATATGGTGATCATTTTTAAAATAAGGACAATAAATGGTTATTGAATGAATGAATGAATAAATATTAGTATCAAAGAATCACAGATAGCTAGAAAGAGGGGAGAATGAAAAACATGTTAGGAAAAGAGAATATCAGTTTATGGAATTTGGAACACAAGGTGTCAGGGCTGGAGGGAGCCTTAGATCATGGAATGCTAGAATATGAAGGAAGTCAGAACAGGTAAACACTGGATAATAGATTATTAGCTTTTTAGAAAGCAATATGGTGGATGACATGATGATATCATGGAATGAGATGATATGGATTCAAGATTGGGCTTTGACATTTCTGGTTGTATGACTGTGAATGACAAACCTCAGTTTGCTAATCTATAAAATGAGACACCAGTTATTTGTCAGGCACTACTTACATAGATTTAAATTGGAATTATTATAGGTCATTAGAGCTGGGATAGGTTATATGAAAAATAGGGGGAGCTTCTTAGTTTAAATCTGGTTTCAACCACTCATTATCTGTAATACCCTAAGCAAGTTGTTGTAGTCTGTTTGGCTTAGTTCCTTTACCTGTAAAATGAGCTGGAGAAGGAAATAGTAAACCTCTCCAATATCTTTGCCAATAAAATCCTAAATGGGATCACAAAGATTAAGAAATGACTGGAAAATGACAGAACAACAACATATGGGTAGTTTAGTCTAATCCCTTCATTTTAAAATTGGGAAAATGAAGTGAAAAGAAATGTGGTGACTTACCTAAATATCCACACTGGGATTTCAATCCACATATTTGACTGTGTTTTTTAACTACAGATCCAGAATGATAGAGCAATAAAGGACCTTAGAAAATCATGTGTTTGAACAAATTATAGTTTGTTAAGTTAGGGGGAATCTTAGAAGATAGAATGGTAGCTTATAGAAAATAGAATCTTTACATTGATGGGAAAGTTTGGGAAAATCTTTGGAATCAGCATGGTATAATGGAGTCAAAGGGCATGGGTGCAAATCACAGCTTCCCTATTTTCTATTATATATGACTTTGGGAAAGTCATTTACTTTTTAATAGGGCTCACTTTCTTTTCTTAAAAATGAATGTTAGACGGATCCAACCATTCTGGAGAGCAGTTTGGAGCTATGCTCAAAAAGTTGTCAAACTGTGCATACCCTTTGACCCAGCAGTGTTTCTACTGGGCCTATATCCCAAAGAGATCTTAGAGGAGGGAAAGGGCCCCACATGTGCAAGAATGTTTGTGGCAGCTCTTTTTGTGGTGGCTAGAAACTGGAAACTGAAGGGATGCCCATCAATTGGAGAGTGGCTGAATAAATTATGGTATATGAATGTTATGGAATATTATTGCTCTGTAAGAAACGACCAGCAGGACGATTTCAGAAAGGCCTGGAGAGACTTGCATGAACTGATGCTGAGTGAAACGAGCAGAACCAGGAGATCATCATACACAGCAACAACAGTATTACATGACAATCAATTCTGATGGACATGGCTCTCTGCAACAAAGAATTGTCTCAAACCAGTTCCAATTGTTCACTGAAGAAAACCATATACACCCAGAGAGAGGGAAATGAAATATGGACCACAACGTAACATTTTCATGATCTCTATTGGCATTTGCTTGCATTGTGTTGCCTTTCTCTGATTCTTTTTTTTCTTGTAGATAGGATTTTTCTTGCATAACTTCTCAAGCATTTCAACATTATTAACATGTAGTGGACTTCCTGCCATCTAGGGGAGGGGAGGGGACTGGGGGTAAAATTTGTAATGGAAAGCTTTGTAAAGATCAATGTTGGGGAACTACCTATACATATGTTATACAAATAAAAAGCTTTAATAAAAAAATGAATGTTAGAAACACCTTCTGCTCTCTCTATTATCTGAATGACCTCTAATAAGTGTAAGGTCTTACATTGTTGGTGGAGTTGTGAAATGATCCAATCATTCTGGAGAGCAATCTGAATCTATGCACAAAAGGCTATCAAACTGTGCATACACTTTGACCCAGCAGTGCCATTACTGAGTCTATATTCCAAGGAAATCATAAAGGAGGGAAAATGATCCACGTGGGCAAGAATGTTTGTAGCAGCTCTCTGTGGTAACAAATAATTGGAAAAGGAGTGGATGCTCATAAATGGGGAATGGCTGAAAAAGCTGTGGTATACGAAGGTAATGAAAGTTATTGTTCTATAAAAATGATCACCAAGCTGATTTGAGAAAGGCCTGGAAAGATTTGCATGAACTGATGCTGAGCAAAACAAGCAGAACCAGGAATACAGTATATACAATAATGGTAAGATTGTGCAATGATCAACTATGAAAGACCTGGTTCTTCTCAACTCTTTAGGGATCCAAAGCAATCCCAAAAGACTTTGGACAGAAAATGCCATCTGGATCCAGAAAAAGAACTATGGAGTTTGACTGTAAATCAACACATGCTATGTTCACTTCTTTTTTTCTGTTTTTTTTTTCTCTCCCATGGTTTTCTCTTTTGCTCAAATTTTTATCTCCCAACAGCATTCATAAAGCAATGTGTATTAAAAATAATTAATTTTTAAAAAATAAGTGTAAGGTCCTATGAGCTGTTCCATGTAGCTCAGCACAATATCTGGGCTAATTCCCACTTGAATGGGAAAGATATCCTATATTAAATATTTTATTTTACATGGATATGTGTATATGTGAGCACACACACACATACACATATATATGTCAAAAAGCTCTTTATAGTTGCTTATTATTACAAGGATTCTGAGTTGACATGATGAATGAAACCTGAATGCAGAAGTCAATTGCCTCCTTTTCTCCAGGCTATGTTTGATGGCCAATGTGAAATCTCAATGAGGAGAGGGGATATTTCTTTGGCTCTTTATTATGGTGGATTTTTTTTATTTTGGAAGCAAACAAGCTCCAAGTCCCTTGCTGAGTTGGAGAGTGATGATTCTGCAAAGTCTTTCGCTGGTGACTTGTCATCTAAAGCTGTAACCTCTAAGGGAGACCCCTGTAAACACACTGTTCCATAGTAGCAAAAATTTACTGTGATACTTCTTTACTAGGTTTAATATAAATCAGGAGCAAGAGAGTTTACAGAAATATAGCTTTGTGGCAGACCCCAGAAAGAGGATGCTATGTCTAGTTAAGCAGGATGAAGTATGCTGGGAGAAGTAGGAAGAGCTCTGGGTCAGAAGACCTGGGTTCATATCTCAATGATAATACTGAGGTCAGATAATTTGAGTAATCTCTCAGGGCCTCAGTTTCCTCATTTTGAAAATGAGCTGATTGGACTAAATTGGAGGTTTGTAACCATTTGATATCCTTTGGCAGTGTAGTGCATGAACCCAGATTAGGAACTTGGATTAATTGATCTTGATTTCTTCTCTCCCTACATCCAATGAGCTCAGAGCCAGAAGGCATGTTAGAGTGGAAAAACACAATCTGGTTCACATCCTGCCTTATGAATCCACTACCCATAAGGCCTTTAGATGAGTCACCAAATTTTAATCAACAATAAAATGAAGTTAAATATACCCAAAGTCTTATACCCAAAAGATGTCCAAAGAAGAAAGAGACTCTAATTTGTAAAGATTTTTGTGGATTTGTTTTAGCAAAGAACTAAAACTGAAGGGGAAACTCATCAAATCCAGGATGGCCAAACAAATTATAGTATATACATGTGATAGTATATTATTGTGTTATAAGAAATGATGAAAGTTTCTGATATGGTATCAGAAACATCTGAGAAGATCTATAGACTAATAGAGAGTGAAAGGATCAGAATCAGGGGAGCAATTTGTACAAGAATAATGGTTTTAAAAAAATTTGTAAGACATAATTTGGAATAATGAAATGAGCAACTATGACAGAGAAACATCGAGAAGGCTGGTTGTTTACCTCTTGACAGAGACTCAAAAGCATAAAAAGAGACATATATTTCTGGACATAGAACATATGTGGATTTGTTTCAACCATGCTTATTTGCTACAAGAAGTATGTTTGTGTGTATGTTTTTTCAATGGGGAGATGATAAAAGGGGCAAAGAAGGTAGTAATAGTGTTGCCAAAAGAAAGAAAAGAAGGTCATTGAAACATTGTATTTAAAAAAATGAACTTGTGAAAGCAAGAGAAAGTTCAGAAGGAAACACATATAAGTAGGAGAGTGTTTTTGTTAAATTTGCTATTTAATTTTTTTTGTGGAAAAGAATATATGTAGGATTCACAGTTTTTCAAACAATTCTCTTTTTTTGCTCTACTTTGTATGTAGAGATGTCATTTTTGTTTTTATTGGAAGTGATTATAAAGTTTGGAATAAATAAAATTAATAAAAATTATATATATATATATATAAAATAATAATAAAATAAAGGGATAGGGCTAGATGATCTCTGAAGTTCCTTCCCAAGTATTTAAGCTTCAGCTTCAGCATTTGACCTTGACAAATAGCCTAAATTAGTTTCTTTGAGCAGTGACTGATTTGGTCTCTTTGCTGTCCAAGGGACTCCCAAAGATCTTCTCCAGCACCACAATTCAAAAGTAGTAATTCTGCAATGCTTAGCTTTCCTTGTAATCCAACTCTTACAGACATATGTTGTTACTGGAAAATCCACAGCTTTGACTCTAGGGGCCTTTGTCAGCAAGGTGATGTCTCTCCTTTTTAGTATGCTGTCCAGATTTGCCATAGCTTTCCTTCCAAAGACCAAACACCTTTCGATTTCATGGCTGCAGGTACTGTCTTCAGTGATTTTTGAGCACACAAATATAAAATCTGACACTGCATTTCTTCTCCATTTGCTAGGAAGTGATGGGATCAGTTGCCAAGATGTTAGTTTTTGTGATGTGAAGCTTTAAGCCAGCTTTTACACTCTCCTCTTTCAGCCTCATCAAGAAGTTTCTTAATTCCTCTTTCTGCCTTCAGAATGACATCATTTGCATATCTGAGATTGCTGATATTTCTCCCAACAATCTATGATCCTTCAATAAACCAATCAATATGATTTTGCTATGTGTCTACTGTGTGTCATCAATCGTGTTGGACATGGGAGATCCTAAGACAAAATCAAGGAAATGGATCTGTCTTCAATATTTGTCTTCAGGGAACTTCCTTCTTCTAGAGAGAGAAATTATGTGCATGCAAAAGTAAATACAGAACAGATAACAAAACATGCAACTTGACTGAATATTGGGTTGTTGGGGTGGAGGAAGACATAAGACTATTGGGAAAGAAACCAAGACTTTTAAAGCAAGTAGCATTCAAGTATCAAAGGAAGAAGACAGGAATTCCAGGAAGCTGTGATCAAGAGAGGAAACATTCTAGAAGGAGGAGATAATACATTTTAGGAAAGATATTGATGACCTGAATTGGCAAAAATTATGAGATTGGTGTGGACGAGAATGAATATTTTTTCAATTTCTCCATGTATCCTTGGCTTCCATTTCAAAGCTTGAAATAGATAATGCTGAATTAGACTGGATTGGGTCAAGTTGGAATTCTATCTGATCTATTTAAAATCCTAAAATATAATGCTATTAAAATGCTTCACTAAATATGCCAGCCAATTTGGAAAACTCGATAGTAGCCACTGGATTGGTACAGATCAATTTCTATCTCAATCCTAAAGAAGGGCAACAGCAAGAAAGTTTCAGCTTACTTAGCAGTTATGCTCGTTTCACACACCGGAAAGATTATGCTTAAGTTTATACAAGTCAGTTTTCAGCAAAATGTGAACTAAGAATTACCAGAATAGTAGAGGAACTAGAGGCCAAATTGCCAGTATATGCTGGATTATGAAGAAAGCAAAGAAAACCATCTACTTCTGTTTCTTTGATTACATCAAAGCCTTTGACTGTGTGGATCACAACAAAATGTGGCGAATCTTCAAAGAGATGGGAGGACCACTTGTTTCCTGAAAGACCAGTATGTGGGCCAAGAAGCAAACAGTTAAAACCAAACATGGGACAACTGGCTGGTTTAAGATTGGAAAAGGAGTATGACAAGCTTTTATGTTGTCACCTTATTTATTTAACTTATATGCATAGTACATGTGAAATGTCGGGCTAGATGAATCAAGAACTGGGATTAGGAGTGCTGAGAGAAATATAAAACAATCTCAGATTTATAGATGATGCCAGTTTGAAGGCAGAAAGTGAAGAGGAGTTAAGAAACTTCTTGATGAGGCTGAAAGAGGAGAGTGTAAAAGCTGGCTCGAAGTTTCACATTACAAAAACTAAAATCTTGGCAACTGATCCCATCACTTCCTAGTAAATAGAGAAGAAATGCAAACAGTGTCAGATTTTATGTTTGTGGACTCAAAATTCACTTAAGATAGTGACTACAGTCATGAAATTAAAATACGCTTGGTCTTTGGAAGAAATACTGTGGCAAATCTGGACAGCATACTAAAAAGCAGAGACATCACCTTGCCGACAAAAGTCCCTAGAGCCAAAGCTGTGGTTTCTCCTGTAACAACATATGTCTGTGATGATTGGATTATAAGAAAAGCTGAGTGCTGCAGAATTTCTGCCTTTGAAATGTGGTGCTGGAGGAAATGTTTGAGAGTCCCTAAGATAACAGATATCGAATTAGTCAATGCTTAAAGAAATTAATTTAGGCTATTTTCTGGAAGATGAAATACTCAAGTTGAAACTTCAATACTTTGGCCGCATAATGAGAATATGAACTCCATTAAAGAGACCCTGATGTTGGGAAAGATTAAAGGCAAACGGAAAAAGGAATGGCAGAGGATGAGATAGAAAGATAGCATTATGGAAACGATGAACATAAACTTGGATAGACTTTGTGAGATACTGGAGGATAGAAGGACCTGGAGTGTCTTTTTATCTAAAATAGTCCTAAAGAGGATGCAAAATTGAATTACTGAATGATAATAATAATAACAAAAACTTGAGAAAAAAGCTATTCCCATTCTACTCTGTTCCATGATTCAGTGGTATTAGTACCTACTCACTCCATCATTATACATAACAATCAGCCAATCAATTAACAGAACTTTCTTAATTGCCTACCAAGAACTAGGTTCTATGTTAAGTAATATAGACTAAAATGAAATAATCCTTGTCCTTGAAGAGTTTACATTCTACTGAGAAGATAGTATCTATGTTTGTATACATGTGTATGTCTTTGTGAATATATGTGTCTGTATATTACATACCTATGTGCACACATAGACATGCAATCAAAATTTAAAAGCCAACAGCTAGGAAGTATTTGAGTTCAAATCTGAATCTATGGCCAGTGGTCTGCCCACTGTACTGCCAGAGAGAAAAGGAACTCATAAAGATTAAGTACATTATGTACCAACATCCAATAAAGAATGTAGATAAATGACCTGAGGCTATTTTTCTTTCCATTATAATGGGTGTGGACTATCTGTCTTAACTCTCTTGCTGTTCTCTTTCTCTCCCTCCCTCTCTCTCTCTTTCTGTCTCTCTTTGTCTCCCTCAATCTTTCCTTTCTCCATTTCTCTGATTTTCTGTCTCTTTCTATTTCTGTTTTTGTTTATTTTTCTGTCTTTGTCTCCCTTTTCTCTGATTTCTTTTTCTGGGTCTATCTGTCTCTTCCTTTGAGCCTTGAGCAAGAAAGGTTGCTTTGGGCAAATTTTCAAATGGGCAATTTGAGTTACTTTGTCTCCCACTTGGTCAATTCCCACCATTTGCACTTAAGAAATGCTTGATGATTTTGATATCAAAACACTCAAGTACAAATCTTACCTTTTCTACTTACTTCTGTGTTAGTGATAGAAGTTTCTTTACCCTCATTTATAAAATATCCTGGATGATTTAAGTAGATGATCATTCTGGTCCATTCTTAGCATAAATCCAAATGAGTATGAGACCTTAAAGGCCATTGATACTGATCCTCTCATTTTACCAGAGTAATTGCTAGAGCAGGAAGCACAATTCATGGTTTGCCTTTCCAAGCTTAACACGCTTTTCACTGTACACAGAATGTCTAATTTTCTAGTCCCAAATAAATAAATCTTAAGATGTCTTTCTTGGACTTTTAAATACCATGGCTCTTTTTAAAAACCTCTCTAGGTTATATTAAAGCTATTCATTACTGACTTAATAATGTGAATGGGAGAGGCCCACAGAGGCCTTGCAGCTTGCTCAGCCAGAGATCATTTACCCTATGTGAAGGATGATCTGTTTACCTCAGGGAGCCAATGAAATAGGAAGCTGAGATAGACAGACAGATTGATAGACAGAGAGACAAGACACAGATATACACACATACATAGATACACATAAAGAAAAATTGATAGATGATAGTCAAATGAAAGATAAACAGATGGACAGGTGATTGATATAGATATATGTGATATATGTATACATACCTATGTATGTGTGTGTGCATGGAAATATCAAACATTGGCTCACAAGCATGTGAAGTTCTCCTGATAAAGAGGAGGCACATATCATCAAGAAGACTATGGAACTAAAGGAAGGAGCTTTATACTGGAGTAATAATAATGAGGGAAAACCAAAAGCAAGGGGGAGGGAGAACACAAATAGAGTTCCTTTGCTGGATAGCTACTTCAGAGTCAAAGGAAAGAGAAATCGGGAGGAGGGTTCAGAACTGCTTGCCCAAGGTCATAGAGGTAGACATGGGACAGTCAGCTTTTCCTGTCCTCCCCCTCCCCCAGCTCCCCTCCACCACTTCCCACTTAACTACTACTCTAATGACCTAAAGGCTGTTCTGTGGCTGAAATAAGGCTATCTGGAGCTGGGGATGCAGAAATTCAGGGAGCTCCTGGCTTGTCTGCAGCATTGCCAGATACTTTGGAGAGCTTTTCTTTGGGAATAGTCCACTAGTGCAGCCATCCCTCCCTCCTCCCTCCCTTTAAACCCTTTCCCCACTTCAAATCCGACCTGGATCATTATGTGGCTTAATCTTTCTAGGTCTCACTTCCAGACGTGCAGAATGAAGTCCAACTAGCCCGTTTCTAAAGTCCCACCTGCTTCATCTTTGATCCTAAGATTCTATACCCCTGCCCCTACCTAATGGGGCGCCCCTCTGCAGTAAACTTGTGGCTAAGCTAGCTGCAGACTTGCCGGGGGTAGAGAAAGGGGGAGGGGTGATGTAGTCTAGGCCGAGATCGGTTTAGGTTAGCAACGAGCTCCCGCGTCCTTAGCAACCAGGAAATGGGGCGGGGTTTGCCGTCTCCTCTGAATCTCTTCACCTGATTGGTGCACACCTCTCTTACATGGGTTTAGCTCCAGGGCTCTAGTCATCCAGACCGCACCCTCCTACCTGGCTGCAACCTCTCTAGGGGATCTAGGTGGAACCCACTCCCCTCTGGGCATCCTGGGCGCCCAGACCTGCGTAGGTAAGCGCCTGGAGATCCTTAGTAGCCCCTTGGAGCAGGGGAGGAGCTTGGGCCTGGCGATTTTTGCGCTTAGCGGAGCTGTAGCTTAGCGCAGAGTCTGGGGGCCCGAGTTCATGTTCCCCTTCTGGCTCTTGTGGGGTCCGAGACTTCGAGGAAGACTTTGAGAGTCCCCATTGGTTCCGAACAACTCCAATGGTAGCAGATTTCCTCGAGAAAATCAGAAGTCCCCCAAGAAACTTTGGGGAAAACCAGGAGAGGGCCAACTCCTGGGGACATGGATAGTGGCTTTCTTCACTTCCCCCTCCCTCCCCCCACAGCTCCTGGCAATATTCTAAAGGCTCCCCGGTTTAAAGACATTCTTTCCTAGAACCCAAGCCTCCTGGGTTCCTTCTGGCTGTTCCATCCCTTCCCTCTAGATACTTCATCTCTGGGCTCCAGACATTTTCTCTGGCTGTTCTCTTCCACTTTCCTCTACTTTTTAGAACGTTCCCTAATTAGTGACCTCCCAGCTTCCTTTAAGTCACAAGTAAAATTCTGTCTTCTACTGGAACCCTCCCCAGCCCCTCTAAATTCTAGAGCCTTCCCTCTCC
>JAJPUD010002053.1:110745-211645 GCA_023553655.1 Myrmecobius fasciatus | reverse complement strand
ACACTTTTGCTTAGCACAGTGCCAGGCAAAAAGTGGGTATAATAATATGTTTATTGATTGATTGATATGAGATCAGGTGCTAGGCTAGAGGGGGAATGACTGGCTAAAAGAGGGAAGAGACAAACAAATACTTGAAAAGAAAGTTGAAACCAGTTCAGAGAGATCTGAGCTGGTTTCAACTTTCTTTTAAAGTTCCGAGAGACCTGAGCCTCTTATTTCCAATCTTGAATCATAATTTTATATTTTAAATCTGGAAAATACTTTCAGATGCCATCTAGTCCAAGCTTGCCACTTTTTATAGAGGAGAAAACTGAGGATTGTAGAAATTGGGACTTGGTAAAAACCACTCAGGGAGAAAGTGGGAGAGGCAGGATTTGAACTCAGGCTTTGTGACTATAAATGGAGGGTTCTTTCCACTATACCCCACCACAAGAAGTTTTCAGTCAACACTGGATAGTTTGGAAAGTAGAAGGAACCAGGTTAAAATGGAAAGAAGGTAAGATCTAGAATCAATGTATCTGCATCCAAACTCTCACTTTGCTACTTACTGTCTCTGTGACATTTGGGCAAAGCATTAAACTCTTTGACCGTCAGTATCTTCCTTGGCAAAATGTTGGTGGAAATGACTTTTATATTTCCTTTGGCAACACCTCACTGGCCTGTCTCTGGTCTCCCTTGCTGGTATTAGTTTTACTTTAATGTTTACTTAGGAACAGACAGAGGATTATTGAATCTTCCTCTGCCTACTCCTCACCCCTACCGGGTGCTACTTCCTGGGTTACAAAGAACTTTAAAATTAGAAGTGCCTCTAAGGTGGCTCTAAAGGGCTACAGTCTTTTCCCCTCTTTTCATTGGTAAAGAAAGTGAGTCCTGTAGTGGACAACTGAATCTCCCATGGTTATTCCACTAGTAGGCAACAAGTTGGGCCCTAGATATTTACCAGAGACATAGTGCCTCCTCTCTGACGTGCATGTGCTAGCTAATAAATAATGTTTGGGTTTTTTCCTAATTAAATAAAATGGACTGAGAACAGGGAAGGACAGTGGATATCATCCTTAGCCCATGTCTTTCATTTTAAAAAAAGTGAAAACTAAGACCCAGAGAGAAGTAAGTTGCCCAAGGCTAGTACAAGTAGGAGATGTTTGAACCCAGCTCCTCAGACTCCAAATTCTGCTCCTTCCATCCCAAGTGGCTTCGGATGCCACAGGTAAGAGAGCCAGATCCTTTGTTTGAATTGTGCCATTAACCCCAGCTTTTCTTCTTTGTAGTGGAGGGAACGCAGCCCCATGCTGGCCTTCTGAAAGCCCTGAAGCTCCAGACTGCAGATTTCCAAGGACAGGGCTCTAGGTGTCTAGTGGGAACATTCCAGAAAGTCATGGCTTCCTCTTGGGACACCCCGTATCGGAAAGCTCCAATGCCTGAGACAGTGGTGAAAATTATCGGGAGCAAACATTACCGATTCCTGGTAGAAAAGCCAAAGACGTAAGTTGAAATACGTTTGTGTTAAACCTGTACTAAAGAACCTAATTATGCGTCATTAGATAATTTTGGAGATGAAGGAGTCCTGAAATATAGCTAGATAGAGGGAGAGAGAGAGAGAGAGACAGACAGAGAGAGAGAGAGAGACAGACAGACAGACAGACAGACAGAGAAAGACAGACAGAGAGAGAGAGAGACAGAGACAGAGATGGGGGGGAGAGACTCATATGGATAGATAAATATATGGATACACTCATCCCTGTAAATGCATAATAGTGTAAAGATCTATCTATAGATATACTCATCTATTTATTTTTACCTATCTCTGTCTATATATTTATTTATCATCTTTGTAAAGTTTTAATCTATTAAAGTATTTAAAGTTTTAAACTGCACTAAGACATTTGAGCCCCTCCATATAACCTGAGAATCCCACTCATGTCAACTAGTGACATGAAACTTCATCTTCTCAGTTGCTTGGAGGAGGGAGAAGGGGGTAGGGAGCACGGGACTTATGATATTTTTCATTTTTATAATTTCCCAAACTTCATGGAAGAGTTCTTTTTGGGATATGTCAGTTCAGCACAAAGGAACTGGAAAAGGAGGAAGCCAACAGGTTATGAAGTCCTTTAAATGCTAAATAAAGGATTTAAAATTTACTCAGTGGAGTTCATTTAATACTGGGGATGAGAAAGGAGGACATGCTATGGTCATACCTCTTTTAAAAATGTATTTGTAAGCCTTCTTTTGTCCTTAATTTTGACCTTGAGTTACATGATTACATTCCCTTTCTCCTGAGGAATAAGGACTGGATCTATCCCTTCATTGGTACTTGAATTCTCAGTTAAGGAAACTTCCTTTGTCAATGCAACTTGACCCTTCTCTATTACCTATAACCTTAGAGAGATGACTCCAGTTGAGTTACTTAGGGTCATATAGTGAATATCTTTCAGATGCAGTAGTTGAATCCTGGTCTTCCTGGTTTTGAGAACAATTCTCTTTCCATTATGCTATGCTACTTTTTGTTCTATTGAGCAGATGTTCTTAAATCTCCTGGATTTGATGTAATCAGCAACAGTGTCATCTACAAAAAGGAGCATCTGGGGGACTTTGCCATCCACAGGATAATTCTCTTAAACTTGTATCATGCAGCAGATCTCCCCTATCACTCTAGGAACTAAGGATATATGTGCAAAGAATAAAACAAATTTTTTTCTTCTTTTTTATAGTCTGATTTTTAAAAATATATTTATTTTAGCATTGTTTTAAAATAATTTTGAGTTTCAAATTCTCTTTGTCACATCCTTTCCCTACCCATTAAGAAGACAAACATATCATTAGCAATAATCATGGAAAATATAATTCCCTGTTAGCCATATCATACCAAAAAAAGGAAGAAAAAAAGGAAGAAAAGTATAATTAAATTTGCACTCCGAGTTAATCAGTGCTCTCTATGGAGGTAGATAGCATCTTTCAACATAAATCTTCTGGAATTGGCTCAGATCACTGTCTGGATGAAAATAGTTAAGTCATTTGCAGGCTATTATAATTACAACATTGCTAGTATTAAATAGAATCATCTCCTGGTTCTGTTCACTTCACTTTGCATTGGTCCATGTAGATCTTGCCATATTTTCTGAAACTACTCCCTTATCATTTCTTATAGCACAATACTTTTCCATCACAATCATGTGTCATAAATATATTTTGGTATAAATAGATACTTTTTCTTTGATCTATTTAGGGTACAGATCTAGTGATATTGCTGGATCAAAGAGTATTCACAGTTTTGTAGTCTTTTAAGTAATTCCAAATTGTTCTTTGGAATGATTGGACCAATTCACAAATCCATTAAGAGTTCATTTTTGAATCTTTTCCTTTTTCTGATCCAGTATTCATCATTTCTCCTAGGTGTACAATGCTACTGCAGAGTTGTTTTAATTTGCATTTCTCCAATCAATAGTGATTTAGAGCTTTTTTTATATGACTATATAACTTTTATGTCTTCTTAAAACTGTCTGTTCATATGCCTTAACAATTTATCAATTATGAAATGAAATTTAACAAAGTTTCCTATGTATTTGAGGGAAAAAGACCTTTATCAGAGAAACTTGCGCTAAAAATATTTTATATTATTTTATTGTCCATTTTCATACTTTATTGTCCATTTAATTTCATCAAAAAGCATTTTCCCTGATTATCTCTTAATATTAATTAAACCTACATAATAGGTTTTTTTTGCTTTTCCTTTGTCTTAGATCATGATTGCCATCCTTGACTTTTTTTTTACTTTGAAGCATAATAGATTCTACTCTATCTCATTATTTAATTCCCTGTGTATCTTTCAATTTCAATGTTTCTATTATAAATAATGTATTGTATTCTGGTTCCTAATCCATTCTGTCCTTTGTTTGCATTTTATAGATGAACTTATCCTCTTCCCAATCACAGTTAGTCTATGTGGACTACTTCTAATTGCCCCAATAATAATAAAGTTCTTAGGAGTTTTATGTATTATCTTCCCATATAGGAATCTAAACATGTTAATTTTGTTGATTATTTTATAATTTCTCTGGAATTCTCATTTTTACTTTTTATTCTTCTCTTGAGTCTTGTGTTTAAATATGAAAATTTCTACTCAGTTCTTGTCTTTTTATCAAGAATATTTGAAAGTCTTATATTTGATTAAATATCCTTGTGTTTCCTCTGAAGAATTATAGTCAGTGTTGTAAAACAGATCATTCTTAGTTGTAATCCTACTTCCTTTACCTTCCAGAATATCATTCCAAGCCCTTTTGTCCTTTAATATGGAAGCTACTAAATCTTGTGTGAACCTGACTGTAGTTCCATGATATTTGAATTGTTTCTTTTTAACTGCAATATTTTCTCTTTCATCTGGAAGTTCTTGAATTTGATTCTAAAATTCTTGGAAATTTTCATTTGGGAATCTCTTTTGAGAGGTGGTGGGTAGATTCTTTCGATTTCTATTTTATCCTCTGGATTTAAGAGATTGAGGCAGTTTCTCTTTATAATTTCTTGAAATGTGATATGGAGGTTCTTTTTGTTTTAGTCATGGTTTACAAGTAATCCAATAATTCTTAAATTATCTCCCCTCAATGTGTTTTCTAGACCAGTTGTTTTTCCAATGAGGTATTTCACATTTCCTTTTCCTTTTTCATTTTTTTCATATTGTTTCTTGCTATTTCATGGAGTCATTGGCTTCTACTTGCCCAGTTTTAATTTTAAAGGAATGATTTTCTTCACTGAATTTGCATGTCTCTTTTACCATGTTTTTTAAGGTTAGTTTTTTCAGTATTTTTTGTGCCTCTTTTCCCTAAACTGTTAATTCTTTTTTTATAGTATTTCTATATCACTCACATTTTTTGTACAATTTTTCTCTAACACTGTTATCTATTTCTTTAACTCTTCTAAAAATTCTTGTTGGCTTGTGTCCAATTAGCATTTTTAAGGCTTTTGGGTTTTCACACTGTTGTCTCTGTCAGAGTTTTTGTCTTGGTCTTCCCTGCCATCATAGTAGCTTTTTATAGGCAAGGATTTTTTGTTGTTTGCCTATTTTTACAGCCTATTTCTTGACCATGATCTTTACATTGAGTTCTGAATGCAGTTAAATGGAGGATGGATGGAACTGACATTTGAGGTAGAAAGACCCTCTACTGGTCTATTGCCATAGTCTAGGCAGAAAGTGATTGCATTACCTGGATCAAATTGGCAGCTGTGTGAATGGAGAGACAAGGAAATATACAAGAGATAGGTGAAGATCTAAAGAATTAGAATTGGAAACAGATTGGATATGTAGAATAAGTGTGAAATCAAGGATGTCACTGAGGTTATAAGCCTGCTGAGTCCAACTCTTTCCACTCTACCATCTGTATATCAAGGAGTATTCTCCTTGAACTCAGTGATCAGAAGCATTTAGAAGTTATTTATGAGGTTAAGGAAAATTTTCTTATGAGTAGAGCTATCCCAAAGTATAAAGTGAGCCAATTTAGGAAGGAGTGGTCTGATCTAATAGATAAATTACATCAGCCACACAATAAGTACATATCAAGTGATGTCATGCTACTCAGATGAAGGATCTGGAGGGACTTTGAACAAAGTCAGATAGTCTTTATTAAGCACCTACTATGTGTCAGGCCCTCTACATTGATTACTGCTATTCAGATGAAGGACCCTGAGGACTTTGAATAAAGTTAAATAGCCTTTATTAAGCACTACCATTTATTGGGCCCTGTCCAAAGTGATAAATATATATATATATATGTACATATATATATGTATGCCTTTATATATATTATATTATATATCTTATATATTATATATAAAGGCATACATACATATAGATATAGATATAAATAATTATACACACACAAATGTATCCCTTTATGAATATATGCAAGCATCTATCTATTTATCTATCTATCTATCTAATCTATCTATCTATCTATCTATTTCTTTGAAAGAAAGGATGTGTTTAGATTATCTTTTATCCAATCCAGAAAACAGCAAGGACTGAATCCCAGAGTTTGAGAATGAAAAGGAAGGTCAGTGGCCATTCAGTCCATTCCATACCCCAAATGGAATCCACCAGGACACCCCTGAAAAATGGTCTGCTGGCCTTTACTTAAAGACCTCCACTGAGGGAGAATCCACTCTCTCTTAGAGCCATACGTTCCCTCTTCCATAAGGTCTAATTTCTGAGAACTTTTTCATGAAAAAAGCCCTAATTTTCCCTTTCACACTTCCACCCATGCCTTTTCACCCTTCTACATGATGAAATTAGATCCTAATTCCAGGTTTTGGCAGGAATATCATTCTTATTCCAGAAGGCATTGGGCACATTAGTGGGGGCAGTTGGAATTGGTGACATAAGTGTCTGCCGAAGCTGGCAGCCCTTGAAGCTGGCATCTGGTGACCTTTCTGCTGCCCCCATCCAGACCTTTCCAAGTTTTATGTTCTGGGAGTGGAGGTGTGCCGGGTCCAACCCACACTGCAGAGAGGCCGTGCTAAAAGGGTCAATGAGCTGGGAGATTTGAGGCAGGCCAGGTGGGCGTCTTCATCCTCCTCCATTGCTCTTCTCATGGGATGGCGTAAGACCAAGTCAGCTGTCCATCACTATGAAAAAGTTGGCTCTCTCTCTGTTTCCAATAGGTCTCATTGTTGCTTTTTTAATCTATTCAAACTGTGATCATTACTTTTTGTCAAGTTAGACAGGAGTGTAGAGGCAGCAGCAACAAGAACTGTGAGCTTGTGAAGAACACTGTGTGGTGTTCTCAAACCGGGTGTTTTCATGGCAGACACAGGCTGTTTCTGAGCTGGGGAGGTGTGCACGCATGATCCACCTTCCCATTTTTTTAAAGAGTGCTGTTATTTAAAAAGAAATTTATTCTGAAGGTATAAAGGGGCTGGTGTGTGTGTATCTCTAAATCACTAAACAGCAATCCTTCGGCAGATGGGCATCTACGTCTCGGATTCTGGAGGCCAACTTCTATCCTGAGATGTTTCTTCTGCGGGGGAGGGAGGATGATGGAACCAAAGATGCCAGCCTTCTGTCTCTTTGTGCTCATAGGGCCTTCACTGTGACAGAAAGAAGGAAAAGTTGTAAAGCCATTATATCGATCTGAGGAATCTCCTTCCTTATCGGAGGCTAGTTCCCATAACAAAACTAAGCTGTCTCTCCCCACAGGTTTCCGGGGTATCTTCCAGAGATTTGGAAAGGCATTTCTGTAATGCTTAATTCCCCATTCTGTTTTTTTTTTGTTCTACTGTAAGTAAAGCATCAGTACTAGTGCCTCAGTTTTTTTGATCAATTAGAAATCAATATAATTTTTACAGAAGGATATTTAGATACAGCAAGAATTGAATTGGGAGTCAAGGGATTAGTTTTGATCTAAATGTTTGTTGATATTTTACTCCCTTGGATTTGGCCTCTAGTGCCCTAAATTTCCTTATATTTGGAAAGAAGAGCCCAACTTAGCTCCTTTAAAGACTTTCCTACTTCTTAATCATGCTGGGTAGAAGTCACTCAAGACATAATAAAGTTAAGACAAAAATTCTTCCTCTCAAAAAACTTTCTGTCTAGTAGTAGGAAGGAGAAATGCACATCATTAATGAATCAACAAGATTTCTTAAGTTCTCAATCTATGCTGGGCACTCTGCTTCTAGCTGGGCAAAAGAGAATAAGGAAACAGTCCCTGCCCTCAGTGAGCTTCCTTTCTGTTAAAGAAGCCAAGATTTACTCAAACTGGTGAATACAAAATAAATCCAAGGTAACTGTGGGGGAGGCGTTAGTATCTGGAGGGACCAAGAAAGACATCATTTAGGAAATGACGTTTGATCTGTGCCTTGAAGGAAGCTAAAGATCCTAACATGGAGAGATGAGGAGGGATGATGTTTCTGGCACAAATCACTAGAATACGGATTGGAACCTGAAAAGTGTCCAGAATACATCCAGAGAATGGGGGAACATAAAGTGAGGAATTTGAGGAAGGATAGGTCCCTCTCAGGTGTGAGGAGTTAGAAAGCTTCCCAGAGGAGGCACCATTGGAGCCTTGAATGCCAGGATAAGGAAGTGGAAGATGTGAGTTCAGATCCTGTCTTCTGTACTGACTGCATCATCCTGTGCAAATCACTTCACCTCTCTCAGTCTCAATTTCCTTCTCTGCAAAATGGGAATCATAATAATACTGACTACTTTACAGGGTTGTTATGACCAAATGAGATGACATGAATTATTATTAAATAACGACATATGCATATGTAAAGCACTTAGCAAACCTTTAAAAACTACATAAATGCTAGCTATTATGATAATACTGTGAGTTTGTTACTTGGGGGAATATGGTTTCTAATGAATTAGAATGGTCGTATGATCTCTGAATCACATGACCCATATGTCAGAGGTAGCCTGGAAACCAAGTTTTCCTGGATCTAAGGATGGCTGTCTGTGAATTAGACCATGTTGCATTCAATACAAATTAGAATTTTGGTGATGTGGATGAGAGGAAGGTGAAGAAAGTGGGGCTGGTAGCTTACAGGACAGGTAGCAATAGAGTTAAATTTCCAAGGTCACAAGGAACAGAGAACATTGGGAGCGAAGGCAAAAATGGACAGGCAATGATGGGGAGACCAAAAGGGATCCACCTCGCCCACATTCACAGTATATGATGCATTTAAAGGAACAAGCTTTAAAGTTTGCAAATTATGTAACGTCACAGACATGTATTTGATAAGAATGGAAAGGTCATTTGAATAATTTTCAGTTGTTTTTTAGTCATGCTTGATTCTTCACAAACCCATTTGGGATTTTCTAGGCAAAGATATGGAATGGTCTCTCCTTTCCTTCTCAAACTCATTTTACAAATGAGAAAATTGAGACAAATAAGCTAAGTGGCTTACCAAGGCTCCAACAGATAGTGTCTGATTTTAATATAAATATTACATGTGAATTAATTAATATCCATATTGATATTAGCAACACTTTTTATATAAGGCACTTTATGATCTGCAAAGCTATTTACATATAGTAATCTGTTTTGATCCTTAATATAACTCAGAAAAGGAAGGATGATTATTCCCATTTTTAAGATGAGGAAATTGAGACTGAGACAGATTAAGGGATATGCCCAGGATCAAACAGTTGGATTATATAAAGATAACCAACATTTACATGGCACTTTAAGAAATACAAAGCATTTTACAATTTTTTTCTCATTTTTATTCCTATAATAATCCTGGGAGATAAGTGCCATTATTAACCTTATCTTACAACTGTGGAAACTGAGGCAGCTAGAGGGAAGTGCTTTGCTCAGAGTAAACTAGTACATGTGTAAAGCTGGACTAAAATTCATATTTTCCCACTTGGTCTTCCTGAATTTAAGTTCCTGCCTCTGTGAAAAGACTTGAATACTGGTTTAGGGTTTCTTCAGAAGGCAAATGGTAATCAGTGGGGATTTCTGAGCTGTGGAGAGGCACTCTCAGTTCTAAATAGAAGGAAAATTAGCCCAGCAAAGACAAAGGAGACTTCTCAGGAATCTAGCCCTAAATAAACTTAATAAATGCTTGTGGATCGATTAATTGACTTAAATTAATTGACTTAAAAATTGTCTTATTGTTTAAGGTTCATTGCAATATTTCTTCTGTGTGACTCATATTGAATAATGTTTTAAAATCTGAAAATGATTTTTTTTTTGTTATTTTAAAAAGGTTAGCTTATGTTTTTAAGTTTGCTTTAAAAATGTCTTGGGACCAAGGTGTTATTATGAAAATGTATTTTTGGTCTTTTTAATGAATGGCAGTTATATTCAATTTACAAAAATTCATTTCACAGCCAACTTTCCCAGAAAACACTTTTCCTATAAAGGAGGTGATGATGATCTGCTATTGGTTTACTGATAGAATTTCTGAATTTGAAATGAAACTATGATATATAACAATTAATAATAAGAATCATTATTATTCTAATACTCCATATTTACATAGCACCTCAAGGTTTACAAGTCAAGTATTGTATGCTTTAGTGAGTTATGTGAGTGCGGCCTGGCATGAATTCTGTTTATGAAGTTCAGGGTCGTGGAAAGATTATCAGACATTGTCAAAGATCTGGGTTCCATTCTCTTCCTTGCTGTGTTAATGTGAGGAAGTCATTAGAGCAGTGAAATGTTTCCTAACCTATAAAGCAAGAATAATAATATTTGTTCCACTTACCTCATTGGGTTATTTCTAGGTGAACTCTTTGGAACCTACAGAGATTTATAGAAATTATTAAAGGTGGCACCCCTTATAAAGAAGAAGAAATCCAAACATTTACTTTTGCTTACCCTGGTCTTAATAAGGGGAAGGCATCTGTGGGCTCAAGGGATATTCTTCCCTTCTCATTTCAGCTTGAGGAAAGGATGTCTCAGCTTGGAAAATAGCAAGGAGGAAAGGGCCAAGTACCAGTCATCTGTCTTAACTTCCTCCCTTTTCACTTAAAAAGATTTCAAATCACTTCTAGGCTTTTACTTTTAATGAAGAAATATGATTTCTCTTTTGAAATCTATGTTGATTGATACCTTACTGGAAATGACAAGAAACAGGTAAAAAGGTTTGTTTCTTTCTTTGTTTCCTTCTCTCTTCCTCCTTTCTCTCTTCTTCCTTTCCTTCTTCCCTTCTTTCTTTTTTCTCTTTCTTTCTTTTTCTTTTTTCTTTCTTTCTCTCTTATTTTCTTTTTCCCTTCCTTACTTCCCTCTTTCTTTCTGTCTTATTTTCTTTCCTTCCTTCCTTCCTTCCCTCTTTCTTTCTTTGTCTTATTTTCTTTCCTTCCTTCCTTCCCTTTTTCTTTCTTTCATTCATTCTTTCTTTCTTTTTCTTTCTGTCTTTCCTTCCTTCCTTCCTCTTTCTTTCTTTCTGTCTTTCCTTCCTTCCCTCTTTCTTTCTTTCTGTCTTATTTTCTTTCCTTCCTTCCTTCCCTCTTTCTTTCTGTCTTTCCTTCCTTCCTTCCCTCTTTCTTTCTTTCTGTCTTTCCTTCCTTCCTTCCCTCTCTCTCTCTCTCCCTCTCTCTCTCTCTCCCCCCCTCTCTCCCCCCCTCTCTCCCTCTCTTTCTTTCTTTCTTTCTTTCTTTCTTTCTTTCTTTCTTTCTTTCTTTCTTTCTTTCTTTCTTTCTTTCTTTCTTTCCCTTCCTTCCTTCCCTTTCTCTCTCTTTTCCTCCCTCCTTCCCTTCCTTCCTCTCATCTTTTCTTCCTTCTTTCTCTCTCTCTTTTTTTACAAAATGAAAAATGCATTGTGAGAAAATCGTAGTGTGACCTCCAATTAAATGATCCAGAGCAAACAACTGCTTATTTCAGGAGGACCTCCATATCCTTTGATACTTCTCATTGCTAATGATACTTCTATTGTGTTATTTAGGGCACTATATACTTATTCTTCCTCTTTAAACACTCACGACCAGTGTTATTTTCTCTCAGCCAGGTGAAGGAGAACATAACAACTAAAGCTCAGCCTGAGCTAGGGCCATTGGTACCCCATCACGGAAGGCAATTTGGGGAAAATCTGCCAGCTCTCAACAGTCTTGCTGATCCCAAAGTCAGGTTCAACCCTGGTTTCAGAGAGCAGAACAAAGGTGGAAAGGAAGAAGACAAATCTACCCTCCTAGGGGCTGGCAGCAGTGTGAGTAATTAGAACAGTGATTGCCTTTGGACTTGTTTTTGAGCCTTTGATAAAGGAAAGTGGCAATATGGCCATGGGAATATATGCATCCAGATTCACTTGTGGGATCGGATCACAGGATTTCAAGCTAAGAAGGACTTAGGGAAAACCTAATGCAAATGCTTCATTTTGTAGGCACAAGGAGGCCAAGTGACTTCATCAGATCAAAAGAACATAAATTTAGAGCAAGAAAACTACCCCATCAATTTAGAGCTAGGAACCTATACTATCATTTTATCAATGGGATTGAGGTTTAGAGACAAAGGGTGTCTCCCTGAGATCCCACAGAAAAAAGCCCAGGATCATGGTGGAGAGCAGAAAGGGAGCTCAGAGGCAACAAGTCCAAACTCTCATTTTACAAAGGAGGAAACTGATGGTCAGGGAGGACCAATTACACGGGTGGTGAATGCAAGAGGTTTGTTTGAATACAGATCCTCTGGCTCCACTGTCAGGGATCTTTCTAACACACCTAGTCACTTCAAAAAATTCTGGAGAAGTGAATTGGCTTGCCTAAGGATGCATAGATAGCAATTGGCAGAAAAGTCCAATCTCTTTTCCATAGAGTAGCCTTTTCCAAAGGTCAGAGCTTAGTCTAGATTCAGCACTAAATCACACCGATTTCCACTGTCAGAGTCAGCATTGGAACTCACAACTTCTAATACCAAAACCCAATGTGCATACTTGCCAATAGTTCAGAGACGATAAAACTTTAGAGACAATTAACGTGTAAAATGAAAAAAAAATGTTTCTGAGCTATATGGGCAGCTAGTCAGACAATAAACATTTATTAAGCACTTGCTATATGCCAGGTGCTCTCCTAAATGCTATTCATACAAAGACAGGCAAAAAAATTATTTCTACACTCAAGAAGGGTCCGTTCTAATAGGCAAGTCACAATCATGCACTATCATGGGTTTTTTAATCTTCAAATTGCTGGAGTAAAAGTGAATGACTTTGAGGTTCCCTGTGAATTCTGAACTTTATAATTCTATATTTCAGGACTGCCTTAAAAATAGGACTGCTAAATTTCCTCAAAATGTGTAGTAAAAGAAAATGTGACTTCCCCAGACCTGTAGATTTGGGATCAAATGGCTGCATATGGGCTTTATTTTTAATAATCCATCTTAGCGTCAGAAAACAAATAAGCAAATAGCTCAGAATAAGGCCCCAGCACCTCAATTATGCCTGCTCTAAAACCTGAACAAAATGGAGTTTGGTTAGTACCTGTATTAACTCCACCTCAAAGTAATTCTAGGTGCCGGGGTCTTGGGTGAGGAAAGGGAGGTGGAAAGCTCTGACAAAGTATAGGAAAGTTGTCACATGGAAGAGAGATTCCATTTTTCCCTGTTTGGAGCCAGAGGACATGTTTAAGAAAGATGTAGCAAGGAGGCAGATTTATGGTTGACATCAGGAAAACAAAACAAAACAAAATAAAAGGACTTTCTAAATCTTAGAAGTAACCTAAATGGGATGGGTCATCTCCATAGGCACTGGGCTTCCCCTTCTCAATCCAAGGCTCAGAAAGGGATCCAGGGGATTAAAGCACTATCTAATCCTCCAAGTGAAAAAGCGAGATTTCATTTGTTCCTCACAATATGCCAGGAAGTAGGTAAAATTATTGTACCCATTGTATGGTTGAGGAAACAGAGGCTTAGAGAGAATATAAGGCTTACCCAGCATCATGTAGCTATTGAGTGTCTGAAGCAGATTTTCAATTAGGGTCCCTGTTAAGGGGTGAGAGAAGTTATATATCATTCCAGATAAAGGTGAGAAAATACATGAAAGGAAGATTGAGTTCAGGAAATAAGGATTATTGACATTGTAGCTGAACAGGATGGAGCGTATCTAAGCACAGAGCTTCTTCAAGTCTTCACCCTCTTGTTGTAATAAGCATAGAGGGTCAGGATAGTGACTTACCCTTTTCCCACATCTGGGAAGTCTCAGAGCAGATCTAGACCCTGAGCCCTCTGACTGTGGGGTCCAGAGTTCCCTCTGCAATGCCCTTTTGTTGCCTGGTCTTGTGGCTTGAGAGAGAGGCTCCCTGGCTCCTCCCACAGAGCCCGGCAGGTTTTTGAGCTCTGGGGGTCCTTGCACAAGGCTTGGCAGGGCTGACACCAGACCCCCAGACAAAGCCAGCCTCAGTGTGATGCAGGGGGACTCACTAATTAGCCTCGTCTGCAGACAAGCTTGGTGACGGTCCAACAGATGGTAGGCACAGTTGTCTGGGACAGGAGGTGAAGGTATCGGCTGTGGGGCTCTCATTACCACCATTGGGAAGCCGGAGAAGCCATCATGCTAGAGTTAAAGATGTGAAGAAATCACAGAAAAGCATTCCAAACCCAACTCCCTTCTGGCTTTCTAAATCAGCCTTTGGGATGGGGGTAGGGGGCTCACTCCCTGAAAGTCTTCAAATAAAGACTGCAGGTGAAGGACGGTTTCTCTTGAAGCATCCCGGTAATGCTATCTGAGATTTAGAAAACACTCTGACCACTTGCCATGAGGTGTGAAAGCATCATTAGAGTTTGCAGACTGAGTCTTAGAATGGGAAAACTGGGTGGAATCTTTCAACAGAGGCTAGCACAGCTGGGAGGGATCTTGAGCCCTAGAGCTGAGTAGGACCTTGGACAGAGAACTCAAAACTCAGAATGAAACCATCATGTCTCTAAAGCTTACAAGTGACTGAAAATGGGTCTTGTTGACCCCAAAGGACTTTCCCAGCTTCCAATCTATGATTCTTCTGACCTAAAAGATTTTGGATCTCCCTTGTTTGTGTTAGATGCCCTCAATTCACAGAATTCTCTGATTTCATGACCCTCAGATAAGAAACACATTGGTACCAAACACACTGCAAGTTTGCAGCCAGGAGCGTGCATTTACAAAGAAATTAACTCACCTCTCTTCCTCTACTGTTGTCTTTTCTCTGTCAGATTCTAAAATGGGCCAATGCTCAGTGTAGCTCGGTGCCCTCGGGAGACCAGTCGCTATCCTATCTTCATGGCCTCCCCAAACCCAGCCCCAAAGACTGGTCCTTGGAACACGTGTCTAGAAATGGTCCAGCTGGGCTCGAGGTATTTATATTGGAGTGGGAATATTTTATGGCTAGGGAACAGAAAAGCAAAGGTAGAGAATACAGGTGGTAGGTATAAGTCATAGGAGGAACTTAGAATTTAAAGCTGAGAAATCATCAACTCCGTGTTTCTTGCTTTATTTTATTTTTAAAAACAATTTTAAAAGCTTTTGGCTTTTATATCACCAGCATTTATAGACTGACCCTTTCCCCACCCCTACCATTCATGACCTTCTTACTGTTTCCTACAAAAGATGCTTCATGTCCTGACTCCATCTATTTTTACTTGCTGAAATAATCCCTATCCTTGTGTCCCCTCCTGGCTCCTCCTAGTCTCAGCTCATATCCTACCTTCTGTTAAGGCCTTTTCCCATTTTCTCTCAATGTTATTGCCCTCCCTCGAGAATGCTTCCACTTTATCTTGCATGTATCTGGTATTTACACAATTATTTCCATGCTGTCTTCATCATTAGATTGTGAGTTTGTTAAAAACAGGGACAATTTTTGCCTCCCTTTATTCCTCCAATATTTAGTGCATTGCCTGCTCTGTAGTAAGTGCAAAATTGCTTATTATCTTGACCCACAATCCCAAAGTAGCCTTGTCTTATAAAAAAATAAAAATTAATTAAGCAAAACTAATTGCTGCAGCTCCAGTCACATTCTGCTTATTTGTCCCTTACTACTGATGTAGAGGATACTTTTTCATGTCCTTTTGGGGGCTGACTAGTTATCATGTGTAATGTATCATGAATACACCATTTAGTTTTTTTGTGATCTTTTTATTTATACTGTTCTAGTCACTTTGTATATTACTTTCCTTGTTCTGCTTACTTCATATTCTGAATAAGTTCATTCAGATCTTAGCACTCTGATTTTGCCTGGACCTGTGGGACCTCAGCAGCTCCCTCTCATCCCATGTTTCTTTAAATTCCTCCAATTAGTTGTTTTTTATGATGCCATGATATTCTATAATATGTGTATGCTACAGGCTTTGCAACCACAAAAGTACTTTTATTATTAAGACTTTATTACATACGGGATCTTAATTTTTTTTAAAATTAATCTATTTTAAACTTAAATACAAAATAGGGAAAAGAAAAAAAATTGTCATGTGAACATAGAACATGAGAGAATACAAAATATAAAGCAAGAAATTTTCATTTCAAAAAAGTCTATATAATAAATACTACACAATGTGTTCAGAGTTCTCCATCTTTGATTCCTTGTAGATTTTCTTGTGTTCTTGGCTGTGCACTTTTTACTTTATTCTTTCTCCCCCTTCCTCAACCTCCCCTGTCTAAGAAGGCTATAACTAAACTTGAATACACACAGTAATTCTCTAAAACGGGAATAACTTTTATAAGGATATTGGGAATATCAAGTAAAACAATATATAAGAAGAGCTACACAGGGATACAAATAGTATCTCTTTCCACCCCTTTTTGTTATTTTAGCCAGATGATGGTATGGAAAAGCACATCAGAGATTTCCTAGGTCACTCTGCCCCCTCTAGAATTCTCCCAAGGAAGTTTAGAACTCTCAGGCTTATGACAGAAAGGCTCATCTAGAACCCAAGCTTGACCTAGAACCAGCTTATTGGATATTAGTCTCCTTCATGCTATGGACTATTCTAACCACTTTCTTTATTCTTCTTCAGTCTTAATGGACTATCTCTGTACCTTTGTCCAAGCCCTATGCCTGAGATGCCTTTCTCCCCTCACCTTAGAATCCCTAGCTTCCTTCCCACTTCAGCCCAACTGCTGCCTTCTTCCTAAATGTAAACAAAATAAATATGAGTTGATTTCTTGAGGAGGGAGCCACTGGTAGCTAGAGGGATCAGTAAAAGTCTATATAAATGTGAGGTCCTAGAAAGCAGGGGTGAGCTTCACCAATGGTTAGCCTAGTGTCTGGCCAGTAGGGTATACAACAGCAAGCAAATCCATACAAAGCAAGTTATATTCAGGACCAGTAGCAAATCAATGGAAAGAAAGCAATAGGATTAAGGGGTTGGGTCAAGCTTCCTATGGAGGTGGATTTTAGCTGGGACTTGAAGGCAGCTAGGGAGGTCCATAGGGGAAGAAGAGGAATAATTTGGACATGGGACCAGAAAGAAAGCTCAGAGTAAGAGATGGAGTGTCTTATACGAGAAAGAGTCAAGAGCCACTGGATCCAAGATTGTGTATTAGGGAAGAAGTTGTAAGGATATCGGAAACAGAGATGGAGGCAGATGGCTCCTTGTTGGCTGGTAGTGGCGAGATGTAGACCTGCCTGTAATCAGCTGTAGCTCATGAGGCTTCTTGTACCATTGACAGTATTCTACCCACCATTCAATAAAGAGGAGGCCCAATCATACAGAGCACAAAAGTTTTATATATATATATATATATATATATATATATATATATATATACATAGACATATATATGTATATATATATATATACATGCACACAAATATACATATATGCTTTCAAGGATTGAGTGGTTTGAAATTTATCTGTGGGGGGTATTTTTTTTTATTGTCTTTCTCAGAGCCTTGGTCTGAAGTCAAGTGAAGATGAGGCCCTTCTGGCCATGGTTGGAAGAGAATTCACAGTGCATCCTCCAAGTCCAAATTTACTGGACAACCTGGAAAAAGAATTGAAGGTCCTGGATCCCATCTCTTCAGGACTTCTTCTTCAATCCCAGCTGAGTCGACTGCTCGTAAAGCACGAGGTCCCTCTTCAGTTGCCCACCGTCAAGTTACTTTTCCAGAGGTTCACCCAGAGCAGATACTCAGAACTGGTATGGCCAGCTTACTCTGATGGCAGGGGTGGGAGAGAAAATGAACCTCTCACTTTTTTAAAGTAGGTGTAGGTCAGTGAGCTTTCCCAGTCCAGATTTCCAGAGCTTTCCTTATGAGATGATTTCCCCCCCCACTTTATTATATAGTTTATATTGTTTGCATTGTGGGTTTCTCCAGGGCAGGCAGCAAGCTTTTGTCATTCTTTGTATCCCCAGTTTAGCGGAGACCCTGACAAATCATTTTGTTGTTGTTCAGTTGTTCAGCCTGAGAAGGAAAGGTCCTCACCAGCGCAAGGAAATCAGGGAAGACTTTGTAGGTAGTGTTTGAAATTCAGAAAATCAACTTCACCTCCTAGAGTCCCATTTTTCCCTTTTCTGAAATGAGGCTTAGGATATATGTTTGTATCACCTTCCTTGCAGGAATGGGGAGGAATGAACTTTGGAAACCTAAAAGTTTGTTAATATTATTTTCTTTTTTTATTAAAGCTTTTTATTTATAAAATATATGCATGGGTAATTTTTCAACACTGACCCTTGCAAAATCTTCTGTTCCAAATTTTCCTCTCCTTCCTCCCACTCCCTCCCCTAGACAGCAGGTAGTCCAAATACATGTTGAATATATTAAAATATAATATGATTTTCTTTAACGCTAATAAGGATGATATTTGAAAGGCATGCTGAAGTGTCCTTGGGAAATTGTTTTAGTTATAGCAAAGTTTATATATATATATATACACATATATATATGTGCAATATATATATATTATATATAATACAAAAATATATTATATATATATATTAATTATAGTTTTGTTATAGCACTGTAGATTAAGAGCTGAGAGGGAAAGTGAAGACCTCTCATCCAACATTTTACAGATGGGGAAGCTAAGGCACTGAATATTGTTGGGATGGCTTGCCTAGGATGCCATAGATAGTAAGTGTGTGGCTTGGAATTTGAATACAGATCAGGGGCAGGGCCCTCTCCATTAGACCATCCTGCCAAGGTCATCAAGATTATTGGGCCAGTTGCTTAAAGAGATGAGAGGTGGGGATTTGGCTTAGGTTTTGGGATGGACCTGGGACCATTAGTGTAGGAAATGTTGGGAATAAAACTTTAGCACTGTCCTTGCTCTCAAGGTCATGGGTATCCTAGGGTCACCTTTTGTGGCTGAAGCTTCTCTTTAAAACTAAAAGTGAAAGAGAAGACTCTGACCTACATTGTTAGAGAGAGGTTTCTTAAAGTGGCTCCCAAGGAAATGCCAGGTCTATGCCCTATATCTTATAATTTATGTTTGTGAGCTATATTTTGGCTTCCCCTATAGCTCCTAAAGAACAAGGATTGCTTTAGTTTGGAATGATGGTCAGTATCAGGCCTGGTCCCCTGTGGGTACCGATAAAATGATAGATTGACAGGTAGATGAATGGATTCTCTTGAGCTTCTGCAAACCTCTTTCTTTTGCATGTAACCAAAATGTATGTTCATTTTTAGATCAATTATAAAAAGCTGCTGTGGTTTTTAAAGTTAGCAGCCTTGACTGAAACTCAAAGGAGTGAGCCCTCGGCTGATGATAGCCCAGGAAAAAAGGAGGAAATCAGCGATCTTGGCCCAAGGTGATTCTTCCCTCTCCTTTTGTGCATATGGTCATGGAGTCAAGGAATTTCAGAGTTAAATGGAACCTTATGAACTAGATGTTCCACTTCCCACACAGTCCACTGCATCCCTTAGCTCCCTCTGGACGAAGGCTTCTTAAACTTTTTTTTTCCATTTGGGACCCCTTTCCGCCTTGGAAATTTTACATGACCCCAGGAATATAGGTATATAAAGTAGCTATGCAAATCAAGCATGAACTACATTTTCCATAAGGTTTCTTGACTGGATATTGGCTTTCACCTGCCTTGTCAATAAAAATACTAGATTTGGTAAGTAGAATAGTCCCACTTAGGACCAGTATAGTTCTAAAAATTAGAGACTTCCAGCTGGAAGGGACCCCAGAGGGCATTGAGTCTAATGGCTTCATTTTAATATATGAAGAAAAGGAGACATAAAGCATTTCTGTGACTTGTTCAGGATCAGGAAAGCCAGTGAGCATCTGAGATGACATTTGATTCTTAGATCTTAAAATGTATCCTTTGTTAAAATTGCTCTGTGATCAATGGTAGATTCATAAGGATTATTTTTCTATTTTCTTTTGTTACTATGTCTCACTTTTGTGACCCCATTTTGAGTTTTTTGGGCAAAGATAGAGCGTTTTGCCATTTCCTTCTCTAGCCCATTTTGCAGATGAGGAGACTGAACAAACAGGGTCACACAGCTAGTGTATAAGCTAGTAAGACTAGATTTCCTGACTACAGAAAAACCCCCTAGCTGCCTGTAATATTATAGATTACTTAATAATAGTAATTTGCACTTTACCTAGCACCCCCAATCAATTAATCAGCAAGTATTCAATCAGTGCTAAGTACTCACAAATATAAGTGAGACAGTCCCTGCCCTCTGAGAGCTTGCAATCATTTCCAATCTTAATGGCTTCCTCTGGAAGCAGCACTTCTAAGTCTTCATTTTAATTGCCTGAGAGACTTCTGGTGAGATTCTTGGTCATATTGTCACTGGAACTAAACTCTGAGCATTGAATTTTTTTTGTAAAAACAGAAACATCCTCAAATATCTAATCGATGCAAGAAAAATAATTGTGAGGTTATAGATGAGCTCATAGGGCAGCTAGGTAGCATGATGAATAGAAAGCTGGATCTGAAACCAGAAAGAACGGAATTCAAATGAAGCCTTAAACACTTACTAGTGGGCAAGTCTGTCTCAGTTTCCTTCTTTGTAAAAAGAGCTGGAGAAGGAGATGGCAAACTGCTCCAGTATATTTACCAAGAAAACGACAAATGGGAACATGAAGAGTTGAGCACAACTGAAGAGCAGCAAATAGCTGAGCTCATGGCTAAATGAATAACTGTGGTGTCCAAATTGGGCATTGAACTAAAGAATCACAGAAGTTGAGAGTTAGGAACAACATAAGATCCTAGAACTTTAGAACAGTTTGCACAGAATATGGACCTTAGACCTGAGTATTACAGGAGGGAGAGCCCTTAGATCTGATAATGTTAGAGCACAGGATGTTGGGGACAGAGTTCTGGACCATGACTGTCAGAGCTGGGAGGGTCCATCTCTTCAATACCTTTATTTTCAAGCAATGAAGCCCAGTTGTACAGAGTCTGTGGCCATCATTTGTTGCAGATATTGATTCTATGTTGACAGTCTCCTAGTTGGTTAATGGCCAGAGGGGAAAATCTAACAAAACTCACTTTTATGATTAGGGATTAGTGTCCTTTCTACCACTTCACCAATACCAGTTTCTTCATTGGGTGGGTTTGTCTGTCTTGGGTTTGAGGACCTAGAAAAAGGGTTCTGGGGTTTTCAGAAAAGTTCCTGTTTATAAAAAAACTCCTGTCAAAAACAAACAGCAGGAAGAATGGAACAGGGATCCAGAATTAGCTCATCTAAGGTTTTTGTTTAGTTGTTTTTTTTGGGGGGGTTATTGTTGTTATTGTTAACATATTAATTCCAGAAGACAACCTTCTCTGGGTTATGGAGACCCTCCAGTCAAAGAGACCCGGATGTGTTTGAAACTTGCAGCATTGTCAGAATTAGCTGGAATGGCAATAGCTCCCCTCCCCATCTAAGTTAGACCAGATGTAGGAAGCATCTGGACCTGAGCCTTCTAGGAAAATCCTACAGGCTACAGGAAGTGGGATTCCTTCATGCATCTGCCTCTTGTTCCCTTGATGGTGGTGGTGGTCTCAAAATTGTTCAGCATCCGTAGGGGGGCTAGGCGCAGACCTACTTCATAGGTGGTCTGGAGTATCAGGCTTGGGGTCAGGGAGACCTGCATTTGAACCTGCCTCATTGTGAAGAGTAGAAAGAAAGGACAGATTTGAAAGGTGTCTAGAATTGTTAAGTTTGGGCAATCGATTAGATAGTAGTGGGATGGAGTGTGAGTGTAAAGAGTTGAAGATAACATTTTGATGGAAAAACTGGTGTGTTTGACAAAAATAGAGAAGCTAAAAGGAGGGAAGGAAGAAATAATGAATTATTAACTCTGAGACCTTGGGCTCTTAACTTCAGTTATCTCATCTATAAAATGGGGACAATAAAGGCAGCAACCTTGTGGTATTGTCAGGAGACTCAAATGACAACCTTAAAGTATTATATAAATGCTAGATACTATTACCATTGTTGTGGGGGTTAATGTTGCCTGTCCTGCCCCCCTCATGATGAATATTCCCAAGAGATATGCCTCATATACTTTTCTTTCTGTCCTTCTGCTTTTCTGTTTTCCTCCCTTCCTTCCTCTCTCCCTTCCTCTCTCCCTTCCTTCCTTCCCCCCTTCCTCTCTTCCTCCCTTTCTCCCTTTCTCCCTCCCTCCCTCCCTTCCTCCATCCCTTCCTTCCTTCCTTCCTTCCTCCCTTCTTTCCTCCCTTCCTCACTTCCTTCCTTCTATCCCTCCTTTCCTCCATCCTTTTCCCCCCCTCTCCTTCTGTAGATATCCATTCTCTCCAGTTGTGTACCCACCATCCTAATTTAGCTGCCTTCCTTTCACCGAGTCCAGGTTTTCCTGAATCCAAAGCCACTTCCATATTCAGAGATATTGAATCTTCCATATTTCAGATGCTATTATACCATATCAGGTGGCTTCATGTTGGTTCACAAAGTGTGAGACCCTTTGACATAAGTTACACACACAGTGCTCTTCTCATTTCACAGATGAGGGAGAAAGTGACTTTCCAGGAGTGACAGAGGTGGGACCCAAAGCCAGGCCTTTTGATACCCCATCCAGAACTGTTTCACATCTCTCTACCTTTTACTTATCCCCTTTTTTTATGTCTCAATTCCACAGCTCATCTTCTGAAGCCAGCGATACCCTAACTGTACTTCTCAGGAGTGCCCTAGAGACATCCAAGGAGAAACTCAACATTGAAAACTTTCACTTGAGTTTCCACAAAGAAGACCAGCCCTTCTCTGGATGTCTGCCAGCCTCCAAGGTAAATCATGTCACATTTAGATTTATAGGTTTATTTCCATATGTATTTCTGAGCAGTTATGTGGTAGAGAGGTGCTGGGAGTAATTTTCTCTTCTGGGTTTGTGGATCGTATGGTATAAATAAAATTCTTTGTTGTCTGTAAGCAGCTGGGGGGTACAGTGGACAGAGTGCTGAGCTTGCAGTCAGCCAAGTTTGAATGGAGTTTGAATCTATTCTCAGATGTTTCCTGGCTGCGTGACCCTGAATAAGAACTTAACCTCTATTTGCCTCAGTTTCCACATCAATGAAATTGAGATAATAATAGCACCTATCTCTCAGGGTTGTATTGTAAGGATCAAATGACATAATAATGTAAAGCTGGCACAGGGCCTGACACTAGGAAGCACCATGTAAGTGTTAGCCATCATTTGTGATTATTTTTTATCTCAGAGTTTAAGGAGTGGAAAAAGATGATCGTAAACCTAGTGGAATTGGACTAGAAATGCCTTGGGTAGGAGTCTGTGATCCATGTAACAACAGAAAGTTTAATACCATCAAAACAACATTTCATAGCAAAAACAGCCCCTTTTGTCAAGAAGCCAAATCCCAGTTTCCAAAACTCTTAACTAGCTTCCATTGTAATCATATGATAATCCTATTTCATTTACTCACAATAGATGCTAAAAAAATGAACAGTCATAGGTTGAAGTGCTAAATGGGACTAGAGAACATGGGATATTAGAGGTGGGAGGAACCACAGAATAGAGGATGTCACAGCTGGAAGAGAACTTGGCTGTCAAAGCTGAAATGGACCTTAAAACATAAAGAATAGGAACTTTAATTAAAACAGGGACTGTTTGGGGCAGCTAGGTGGCGCAGTGGATAGAGCACCAGCCCTGAAGTCCGGAGGACCTGGGTTCAAATCTGGTCTCAGACACTTAACATTCCCTAGCTGTGACCCTGGGCAAGTCACTTAACCTCAATTGCCTTAGAAAAAAGCAAAAAACAGGGACTGTTAGAGTTAAAAGCTATCTCTGATATAGGATGTTAGGATATGGGAAGCAGCACTTAGAACATAATTTCAGAACAAAAAGGACCTTAGAATATCGAAGATAACTATTGGAGCTGTCCTTAGAATAAAGGATGTGAACTCTGGAATAGACCTTAGAACTGTGAGAAATCTCAGAAAATAAGAACTAAAGAACTTAGAATATAAAATGTAAGATCCAGCAGGAAGCTTAGAACATAAAGCAGTAGTATTGGTAAGACCAATGACCCCTTATTCTACAAATGAGGGAAACTGAGATTCAGGAAAGTTTAAATGCCTTGCCTAAAATCACACAGTAAGCAGATGGAGAGCTTGGTTTTGAACCTAGGCATCCTGAATCCAAAGCCAATGTACATTTCATTATACCACAGGAATAATAGCAATAATAATAATGATGATGATGATGATAATGATGATGATGATGACATTAACTCATTTTCATAGAATGTTTCTGAGTTTATCAATTACTCTGCATCCATTATTTCATCTTTTCTCACAATGACCATGTGTGGTAGGGCTTTAATTATTTTACAGATGAAAATCAGAGAATCAGAGTATTTTAGTAACTTGCTGAGTATCCCACAGCTAACAGAGGTTTGAGGGGGTCTTCTCCACTGCAAGTCCAATGTCCTATTTATGCTTCCCAAACACCTGAGATTATTAGCAATGGAAGCCAAAAGGAAAAGTAAGGGAATATGGAAAAGCCCTTTTGCTCCTGTGTGAAAAGAATGACCTCTTGGTGAAGGGAACTGGAAGGATCCCATTTCACAGTGGAAGCAAGTGACGGATATATTTATTTTGTTTTTGTTTTTTAGCTTTAAAAGAAAAAAATACTTAAGGGGGAGGAGTCATCATACCTGTGTTCAAATAGCTAATGCGCTGTCAGGTGTTCTTTCTGGCACCAGAAGGCAGAGCTAGGAACAGTGGGATAGAATAGCAAGAAGGAAGATTTAGTTGAGCTGTCCAAAGTAGCTGGACTGGCTGAATCCAAGGGCAATGGAATCTCCTTCTCTAGAATCAGTTAATAACAAGCTGGATGGTCACTGGTGTAGTGAATGTGCTAGAGAGTCGATTCCCAGTCGGGCAAAGGTTGGACTCAATGGTCAGTGATGTCCCTCCCAACTTGGAGATCCTTACTCTCAGATTTTGACTGAAGGGACTGAGCTTGAAAATCAAGTCCACATTCCACTGTGCTAGGCACATGTTCAGCACAGTAGTCATGGAGAGTGGTACAAATCCTACTGTGAAGGTGGAGCTTTATAGGAAAGAAAATGGATGGTACCAGTCAAGTAGGCTCATAAATCCTTCTATCAAGTCCAGATAAGGTTTGGTAAATTGTGATTTTTTGGGTCGAGACCTAACGTCTGATGGCCTGAGTTTCCTCATCAATAAATTGGGGATAATAGTAATACAAGGATGTAGCAAGGATTACATGAGAGATTATGCAAACAAAGTCTATATAAATACTATTCAATGTTTGTTGATTGAAGGAGAAACAGAGGCAATTCCTAATCCCTGGATAAAGGCCATTTGCTAATGTATATATCTGTATATGTGTACAGGGAATGAAAGTGGACAATCCAGTCCATATGCAAAGCTTGGGTGCCTTTCCAGCTGGATCTTCATAGGTGTGCCCTCTTTCCGATTAAGGTCAGAGAAGGAGGCCAGTTGTCCCCCGAGATGGGTATACAGGGAAGGATGATAACAACAAATATTACTGTTTTCCCCCAGGCTGTCCCTGTGTGTGTCTCCAGTTGTAGAAATTATGTTGGAAAATTGCTTGTTGGCACTTGTTGCAAAGATCCATGTGATTTCCAGGGAATGGATGACCTGGGAATTTAAGGGAGCCATTTAAAAAATCCTGAGCTTCCCACTGGGATATTAGAATTAGGAATAACTTATTAATCTTGTTTGATAACTGAATACTGCACTTGGGCAAAGCTGCTAGTACCCAACTGTGCGGTCCATGAGTAGATTTTGAAGGAAAAAAAACTCATAAAAGATCCAGGTGCACTCCCTCTTTAGTTCCCTGCAGGGTTGGAAATATGACCACCCATGCCTTCTGGCAGGAGCTAAATTGAGAAGTGGTCATGTAGCTTGTGAAGCTCTTATGGAATATCTTATATTAACAACACAATGTATAAGCCTTTTAAGGTTTGCAGAGCACTTGATGCATGTCATCTCCTTTGCACCTTACAATAATCCTAGAGGTAGGTACTTTTATTAACCATATTTCAAAGATGAGGAAATTGAGAGTAACTGAACTTAAATAGTTGGCTCAGGGCTACTAGTCCAGACTAGTTACCAGTCTGAAGCTATATTTGAACTCGATTCCCTGTCTCCAAATCTGATGCTCTGTGCACAGTACCACCAAGTAGCCTGATGCTCCTGTGACCTGTCAATGCCATTCTTGGGTTGATCTAACAGTTTGTTCTTTTAAGTAAGACAAAATTCAATTTTATTCAATTTTAATGAATTCTGACCTCCATGATGAAGAGTACTGTGAGACCAGCCTAGAAAAACAGGTTGGAGCCAATCAATTAATCAACATTGAAGTTCCTACTATGTGCTAGGAGTTTGTAGTTTATCCTAAAAGTAAAAGGGATCCCATGAAAATTCTTCAGCAAAGGAGTTATTTGGACAAACCAATGCTTGTGAAATGTCATTCTGGCTTCTGTGTGGAGGATTGAAGCCTCAGCTTTGTGTTCCATCTCTATGAGGTAACCAGGCAGGCTTTCTTTGAAGCTGACCTGCCATTCATGAACTCTCTCTTAAGTATCTCAGAACTCATACAAGCTATGGTTATTTCCTGGGGAGGGAGAGGGAAATTAATAGTATGGTTCTTTAAGAGTTATAATGAATTATTGTCCTCAGACGTTATCCCAAGAGTGCCCAGGACTTTCCGTATTCTTAAATGCAAGGTCAAGAAGAGCCTAAACCAAAGTAAATGGATGCATGCTGTACAGTCCAAACTTTGAATCCCCTTGACAGACTCAGAGAGGTTTTGAACATTGGGGAGTTATCAGAAAAAATATCAAAGTGAGCTAGACCTCATTTATATGTAAATTTATATTGCTAGAGGGAAGCAAGGGATTTGGTTATCATCCTCATCCCCCTCTTCTTCCTCATCCTCATCCTCATTACCACCAAAAGACATCAGCAGGGAAAGATATATTTCACAGATTTAAATTTCAGAGATCTAAAACTTATCTTTTTAAGTGTCTGTGTT
This sequence comes from Myrmecobius fasciatus, assembly GCA_023553655.1. Lineage (NCBI taxonomy): Eukaryota > Metazoa > Chordata > Mammalia > Dasyuromorphia > Myrmecobiidae > Myrmecobius > Myrmecobius fasciatus. Next base: position 184,811 of record JAJPUD010002053.1, on the reverse strand, counting down.
ATTTTTATCTCTTTTTGATTAAAATCTTTCTCGCATCCCTCCCACCTTAGCGACAAATTGGGAAGGGCTTTAAAAGCCAAACACAGCATCCATATTTTATTCTGAACATAATTTTACTTTCTTTAGGTGATTCAGTCATCGTTTCTTAAATACAGGTGAACAAGTTGGGATCCTAAATCTTACTGATGATAGTACTTCTTCTACCAGTGAAGCAACTCATGGCTTGAATGTTTTAGAATAAAATAATAAGTGCTAAAAAGCTGTAGTGTCCCATAGTAAACAAAGGGTCATACTTCAAGGTAGACATTCCCTGGCCCATCCTGGCTTTGTAACCACATACAAGTCACACACTCTCCCTAAGCAGTATTAATAATATAAATCACAGACACATTTCTACACTGGGAATTCCCTACACTAAAGACATCATAAGTCAGGATCACCATTTTCCAGTCTCAAAAAAAGCTTACAAGTGGTCAAAACATTGATGGTTATGGAGTCCTTTTCTCAAATCACTCAATGAGACAGATATTACAAATACCCGTTTTATAGACAAAGAATCTAAAGCCCTAATAAGTTAAGTGCCTCTCATAATAAAATTAGTAAATGTCAAAGTTTGAATGTAAACTCATCCCAGGAGTTAGATTCTAAGTTCAGCATTAATGCCCTAAAATCCCTCTTAAATATTGTACAATTTTAATTTAAGGAAATTACCATTTCCCACTACATACAGCATTCCCTCTGTGCCTTGTAAATAGTTTTTTATGAAGATCCAAAAATTAATCTTTCTTAGATGCTATTTTGCCTAGACCCATGCTTTGCACTTACTATGCTCTTCCTTGTCATGACTAAATGAACATGGTGTATAATTTGGATGAAAAATCAGATAAGAGAAACTTTATTTCTATTATCTCCTGAGGCAGGGAGATATCAGGTAACTGATATCTTTTTTTTCTCAATTGAGGGTTAAGGAAACTCCTGTAATTTTGGGGGAGAGAGAGACAGACAGACAGACAGTGAGGAAGAGAAATGAGGAATAATCTAAATTGATCCTGGGGAAGATTTAAAGCTCTGAAATATAATCACAGGGACCAGAGTGAGCCAGTTTTAATTTGCTCCATGGTTAGCATCACATGGGATATTAAGGGAAGAGCAAAAACATAAATGCAGGGATAAAGTGATAAGAATGCAACTGCTCATGAAATGGAAGCCAGTTTAATGATGGCGCCACTTGTGTCATGGAATGGAAGATGCACAGCTCCTTTCTCTTGTGCCTTCACAAAACTCTCATCCCAGCAATTTCTGTGCATTTCATATCTCCTCTCATTAGAAGCTTCTTGAGGGCAGTAAGTTCCACATTTCTCTCTGAAGACCCAGCATCTAGCAAAATATCTTGCATACAGTAGGCGTTCAGTAAGTTCTTAATGAATGGTTGAATATATGAGTGAATGAATTGGCATAATAGGTTGGGTTTATCCTTAAAGATAATTGATCACCACATCTAGCAAAGTCTGAAATTTAGTCAAGTAAATTTCTATACTTCTCCTTTTTCCTATTTTTATTAAAGCTTTTTATTTTCAAAACATATGCATAGATAATTTTTTAACATTAACCCTAGCAAAACCTTTTGTTGCAATTTTCCTTCTCCTTCTCCTTCTCTCACCTCCTCCCTTGGATGACAAGTAATCCAATATATGTTAAACATGGTGGATTATGTATAGATCTCCTTCTTTACGCTTACGGTAGAACCTCAGGTCTATGGCTTTCCATGCATCCCTTCCAGTGGGGTGACTGAATGGTGACTAGATGAATGTACACACCCCATTCAAAGACATTGAGCCCCTGTTATCCATTTTTTCAAGAGCTGCCCCTTGGCTGATGGCTTGGGAAAGAAGGTACTGGGAATTTTGCTTTGGGGGGCTGAGATAGTGGCCACTTTGGAATATCTCTTCACCTTGGCAGGTATGGGCTAGTGGTAAATTGGTCAAGGAGAAGGGGAGAGATTGTTTTTCTTTTCCAAATTTAAAATACTTTTTTTTTGATTTTCAGATCAAGGCTGTTTGTGAGCAACATGGCCTTATTCTGTCCCCATCACTGATGGAAGCTTTGTGTAACCACCAGGAATTGAAAGTACAAGATGGAATTAAGTAAGTTATTTTTCAATCCAAACAGGATGTTGATGCAAAACATGCAATAATTCATTGAATAAGCATTTATTAAGTGCCTTCTGTAGTCAGACACTATGCCAGGTAATAGGGATACAAAAGCAAAAAAAAAAAAAAAAGAAAGAAAGAAAAAAATTGTTCTGCCCTTGAGTGGTTTATTGTCTATGGAAGAGAAACAATGTGCGACAAATATCTAAGAAATCCACAGTAATATTGAGTGAGGAGATTATTAACAACTGAGGGGTAGAGTAAAGTATCAGGAAAAATCTCACCTAACAAGAAACACTTGCATATATCATTGTATAAAGCTTCAGGATCTGTGAAACACTTTCCAAATCTTATTTCATTTAATTCTCACAGTACTCTAGGAGGCAGGTGCTATGATTATCTCAATTTTATAGATGAGGAAACTGAGGCAGACAGATGCAATGACTTGCCTAGGGCCACATGGATAGTGTCTGAGGCCAAATTTGAACGCAGGGCTTTCAGGCTAGCCTTCACTCTCTATCAATGATGTAAATTTTTGCTTTTGCACCCATACTCCACTGTTACTTGTCCAGCTCTCTGGGCCAAGCCAAGCTAGGCAATTCCTCTTTCATACCCTTTACTGATTAAAGCTAAGTAAGAAAGAAATGAGGCAAAGAATGGTCTTTTTGCCTATCAAAAAATAGGAATCAATCTGGGATAGGGAAGACCCTCGGGATTTCTGGCCAAAAGGGTCCCAATTACTATTTCCATTCACTCTTCTGCAATCTGGGTCAAACCCAGTTTCTCTTGGTTCACTTGGATTTAATTTAATCAGATCAATTTAAGAGGGATGAATGTAAAGTAACATATTTGGGTTTAAAAAATAAGCTAGAATTAAAAATATAAGATCGAGAAAAGCATGGTGCAATTCCAAATTACAATTCAAAAATACTCCCAAATATTCATAGTAGCACTTCTTTTTTGGTGATAAAGAAATGGAAAGAAGGAAGATGATTACTGTTTGAGGAATAAATCATCCAGTCTGGAGACAGGAAGACTCATGATTTTGAGGTAAAATCTGACCTCAGACACTTATTATTTATGTGACACTGAGCAACTCACTTTTATCCTTTTACCTCAGTTTCCTCATCTGTAAAATGAGATGGATAAAGGAAATAGCAAACCACTCCAATATTTCTGTCAATAAGACCCCATATGTGGTTATGAAGACTTAGACAAGATTCAAAATTCAATAATAATAGTGAAATATTGTGCTATAAGAAGATAGAAACAATAATAGATGGCATTATATAGCACTGAAATTCATAATATATGTATAAATTCTTGCATCAAATCAGCCAGTCTTTTTTTAATCAGCTGATGCTAATGTTCAGTTACTTTTTGTATCTTGTTGCTGAAAATAATTTTTTTTGCATTTCAACAACATCAAATTACAATAAAGTTATTACTTACACAGAAAAAAAAGAAGAAGCTGGGCTCTAGGCTATATTTTAGGAAGGTTATTGCTCAGCTGAGTATAACCCAGAGAAGAGTCACCTTTAGGGTCTCAAGTTTATGCCATCTGAGAAGCAGTTATAAGAAGGGGGATGCTCAGTCACACAGACCTATTAAAAACCTTAGCTACAAGGTGTCCTACTGGGCAACCAATGGGATCATCTCCAGTCCTTGTGATCTATATCTTGGCTCTGGAGGAGAAAGTGAGGCTGGTGACCTTGCCCACTTCAATCCAATTCCAATCCAAATCCAGCCTCCATCACTTCAATCCAATTCATTGCTTGTCACGGCATGAACCCCTTGATATCAGGGTCATCTTTGAAAATGAAGCACAAATAATAAAGGGAAGATTTCCTGACCTTAGAAACAAAGGGGGGAATGGAGCAGAAGATGTAAAAGAGAATTCAAATGCTTTGACCTCACAAGGAAGTAAGGAGTGAGATCACCATACCTTTCCCTATTGCTCGCCCATTGCTCACTTTAAAGTCACCAAGAACATCACCGGTGTTTTAGATGACTTGTTTCCACCCTTCCTTGTTCCTTAGGAGAACAGCAGTCCTGAGAGGCAGGCAGGCAATAGCCTCCCACCTGAATTTAATATCCCTTTGAAATCAAGGTGGTTTGGGCTTATCTCTTTCATCTGCCTCCCCTCCCTTCTATTGATGTGTCCAAATCAATTTTACAGGTGGTGGAAGGGAAAGCTGGGTGATGGACTAGCTTTGTCTCTTCTTCCACTCTTGAAAAATAGGTTGGGTGGCCATTCAAAATAAGCCTTTGATATAAGAGAGAGTGGAAGGGAGAACTAGTTCTCTGATGAAGGGGAGAAACTCAGAAAGTAATAAGGGCAGTAGGCTTCTACCATATTATTTCCATGACTAAATTTTTCTCCCCGTTTTTTTTAATCTAAAGAGCTGAGGAGGGCATAGAACTCTAGATTTCTGTCCTTCCCCTCTAGGATAGCCAAGGACATCATGACTGTGACCTTCAGGAGGGAATTACTCCCCTATGAGATAAATCTCTTCCACCCACATCCAGCCACTAGCTAAAGCCTCATCTATTGACATAAACCCATTTTATCAAGGGTTTTATATTCAGACTTATGTCTTAAAGAGATTAAAAATACAATATAGACACATATGTCAGGAGTGAGATGCATGAATCCCTATTTTAGGGCATATTTTTGATTAATCCTCTGTCCAATTGGGTGCCTGTTTGGGAAGCGGCTGTTGGGTAATTAGCAGGATTCCAGCTTGGAGCCACTTCCTGATTAAATATCCTTAAAATCAATAAGACATCAGGAAGGATTAGAGTGATGCGGGATTAGCCCCCATCTCGCCAAAGAGAAGGAATTCTGCCCACCGCTTAGGAAACTGTCACTGTGGGGAAGCTGGTGGAGGAAGCAATGTTCTCTGCCCCTGTTACTGCAGAATTTCCAACAATGAGTTCTTTTGTTCTTCGCTTACTCACCAATGGGGAGAGAATTGAGTGAGTGGCTGCCACAGTGGGGGATTTCACAAGAGGCAGAGTGGATTGGACTCATCAGCTCTCCCCCTTAGAATTGGCCTTCTGTAAAATGAGCTCAGGTTGGGCGGATTAGAGTTAAAATTAGATTTCTATTTGTCTGTTGTGAATTTCCACTAAAGTCATACTCTGATGCCTCATTATATAAAAAAAAAGTAAGCCTGTGTTGTTTGTTAAAATAATAGATAAATAATATAAATGATAAAATAAAAATAAGTATTTTTCTCTAAATGTTATAGCAATTTTCCAAATATTTCATTCTCCCCTTTAACTAAAATTTATAAAAGAGGAAATAAAACAGTGGTTTGACAAAACTAATCAGCATATCAACTAAGACTTACAGTATCTGCAATGTTACATCATAGTTCCCATCTCTGCAAAAAGTGGAAGGATGTATGTCTTCTCATCTCTTCTTTGTGACTCACTTAGATCATTATAATTTTGTTTGGTTCAGCATTTGGGGGTCATATTTATTTTTCTTTCCATTTAAATTGTCTTAATCATTATGTATCCTTTTTCTTCCTTGTTTTACTCATTTTGCTTTGTATCAGGTCATATAAGTCTTCCCATTCTTTCTTATATTCATCATATTAGGTGCAATCATTATTAATATGATAATTTATGAGTAATTAATAACACTTATCTTTCATATTTGTTGGGAGGAAAGAACAAAATAACATGTTAAGGCACTTTGCAAGCCTTTCAGTGCTATATAATGCCATCTATTATTCTTACTCATATTTTCTTATAGCACAATAATATTTTACTATTGTTGAGTTTTCAGTCTTGCCTAACTCTTTATAATCACATAGGATGCCATCTTGACAGAAATAATGGAGTGGTTTGCTATTTCCTTGTTCATCTCATATTACAGATGAGGAAACTGAGGTAATTGGGTAAAAGTGAGTTGTTCAGGGTCATATAGCTATGTAGTGTCTAAGGTCAATTTTTACCTCAAAATCATGAGTCTTCCTGTCTCCAGACTGGATCATTTATCCATTCCTCAAACAATAATAAGCTTTCTTCTTTCCATTTCTTTATCACCAAAAAATAAGTGCTACTATGAATATTTGGGTATATTTTTGAATTGTCTTTCTGTTTTTACCTACTTGGAAATATGTGCCCAACACTAGCATCTCTTGGGTCAAAGGGTATAGAAATCTGAGTTATACTTCTTTTCTGATTTCAAATTGCTTCCCCGAATGCTTGGATCGATTCATAAATCCACCAACAGAATATCAGTGTGCCTGGTTTATTGCCAGTCTCTTAGTTAAAAGGACCCTCTGTTGATAAAAGATAATACCTATTGAGAACATTTCTCTTATATTTTTCCAAGCTGGAAATACTTTAAATACAGCTCTAGAGAAAGCTCAGAGGCTGCTATCAGTCTAGCTAATTTCAGGGAGTCAAATATCCAGGAAGATGAGCACTGTGTCACAAATGAGGTACAGGGGAACAAGAACTGAACAGTGGCCTGAGTCTGAAACTTGCCTCTGCTATTTAATGGGTGACTTGAGTTCTCTGGACTCAGTTTCTTTATCTTCAAAATGATTTTGAACTAGATATTCTTCCAATAATAACTCCATCACCTGTGAATTATGCCATAGAAACCCAAGAAACTGTTTGCTAAGGTGCAAGAACACAGGGACTAATGTCATAGAGAAACCAGGGAAGGGACACTCACACCAGTGGAATCCCAGTGCTTGGGAAGGAGAAAGGATATTTCTGTTGTAAATAGGTGTTTTTAAGGAAGAAAGGGAATGGAGAAGCAAACATAAAATTTGATAATTTCTTTGGAGGAAATAAAGGTTATAGATAAATGCTACATTTTGGTCAGAATACACAGGGATGAGGGAAGAAAGGCAGAGGTAAAGAGGAAGAGTTGGGAGAATAAAACTGATATGCCGACATCCTTAACATTTCAGCTCAATGAGTACAGTTGCCTGGCAGCCACAAGTAGGATTTTGCAGACACATCTGGCCTCTTAATTCTGAATGTGATGGGTAGAAAATGCCTGTTATTCTAATGCCGAGAGCAAGTGGGATGATTTTTGAAGACAGAGGAAACATTAGGTGCTTAGATGAGCAAATCTTTAATGAAACAGAAAGTGTGTTGGTTTTCAAGTTGACAAAAATGGGGATGTGTTAGGTGGCAGTGTGCAAGACAAAACTGGATTGAGTGATTAAAAAGCTTGTTAGGGAACATTAAGATATGGAAGCAATGATCACAAGGAACTAACATGGCTTTGGGGAGACTAAGTCTTATCAAACTAACTCATTCCCATTTTTGATAGAGTTGCTAGATGATAGAGAAGGAAAATGATTGTTCTTAATAATCACAGTTTAAATAGAATATCCCAGAAATACCACATAATAGTGCTTTATAACTGTTTGAATGAATGAATGAATGAATGATTTTTTTAGCAAATTATATGATCTGGATTATTTATCCCAGTTTTAAATCTTCCCACCAAGCAATTTTGTTGGTCATTATTTCAGGACAAAAAGAACCTTCTTTTTAGTTTTACAATCACTGTTTCTTTTCCCAAACAGATGGCAAAAATTCATGGAGTTTTTGGTCAAAGCTTTGGAACCTACAGGTCAGTGCCCTGGTTTTGTTGACCAGATCATACTTGGAAGACATGATTAGGCAGCCCCTAGCCTAATCATGTTTCATAAGGTAAATAAAGTGCTGTGATAATTGGGATCTGATTCTGACCAGTAAGGAGGGCTTGGCTGCTGAAGTAAAAATGATCTGAAAGATGGGGAATTAGGAGACAGAGCACCTGAATCCCATTCCTATTTCTTCTTCTTCCTCTGCTACTAGTGTGACTCGATAAGTGTTTGAGGTGTTGGATTAATGGCCTCTCAAATGGTTTCCAGACTAAAATCGTTGGTCCTGGGATCCTGAAATTTATGATAAAGGAGAGAAAATCTGGGTACGCCATGACAATTGGAAAGGAGATTTGAAAGGGTTGAGAGAAGGAAGAGGTCTCATTGCATAGACAAAAACTCTTCAGGATGGTCAGCTCATGAATGATGGGCAATGTTTAGGAATGGAATTCTGAAGACCTGGAGAGAAATAATTCCATTGAAAAGGAAAAGGACCACCCTCCAATCGATAAATAGTCAAAGGATATGAACAGACAATTTTCAGATGATGAAATTAAAACCATTTCTAGTCATATGAAAAAGTGCTCCAAATCACTATTGATCAGAGAAATGCAAATTAAGACAACTCTGAGGTACCACTACACACCTGTCAGATTGGCTAAAATGACAGGAAAAGATAACGATGAATGTTGGAGGGGATGTGGGAAGGCTGGGACACTGATGCATTGTTGGTGGAACTGTGAACGGATCCAGCCATTCTGGAGAGCAATTTGGAACTATGCTCAAAAAGTTATCAAACTGTGAATACCCTTTGACCCAGCAGCATTTCTATTGGGCTTATATCCCAAAGAGATCTTAAAGGAATGAAAGGGCCCCACATGTGCAAGAACGTCTGTGGCAGCCCTTTTTGTAGTGGCTAGAAACTAGAAACTGAATGGATGCTCATCAATTGGAGAATGGCTGAACAAATTATGGTATATGAATGTTATGGAATATTATTGCTCTGTAAGAAACGACCAGCAGGAGGATTTCAGAGAGGCCTGGAGAGACTTGCATGAACTGATGCTGAGCGAAATGAGCAGAACCAGGGGATCATTATACATGGCAACAACAAGACTATATGATGATCAATTCTGATGGACATGGCTCTCTTCAACAATGAAATGTTTCAAACCAGTTCCAATTGTTCAGTGAAGAAAGTCATATACACCCAGAGAGAGGGATATGAAATGTGGACCACAACATAACATTTTCATGCTCTCTATTGAGGTTTGCTTGCATGGTGTTTCCTTTCTCAGATTTTTTTTTTCTTGTAGATACGATTTTTCTTGCACAACAATGATAAGTGTGGAAATATGTGTCCACATGTTCGATCTGTCAAGTATTTTAACATAATTAACATGTAGTGCATTTCCTGCCATCTAGGGGAGGGGTGGGGAGTAGGGGGGAAAAATTTGTAACAGAAAGCTTTGTAAGGGTCAATGTTGAAGAATTATCCATACATATGTTTTGCAAAGAAAAAGCTTTAATAAAAAAAAGAAAGAAAAAAAAAAGGAAAAGGAAAAGTTGGTCAAAGAGATGAATATGAATGCTCAGGGAATTTGCCAACCAACTAGATGTGTAAAAGATCTTTTCAGTAGAGAGAAGCAAGGGCAAGTATCTGGGGGTAAATGCACACATGTGAAGTAGTTCTGGAGAAATAGCATCTGGAGCTCTGAAAAACAGAATGAGCTGAGCCTAGCAAGAAATGGCAGCAACAGAGTGAGTTATAGTAAATGTTTTGGGGGAAAGAGGAAGATCCAAAAAGAAAGTTGTCTCCTACTCAGATTGGACAGAATGATGCATACTAACTGAAATCCAAGGTAAGTAAAAAAAGGGCAGTCAATCATTCTAGCAACATGAATTTATTAAGGGCTTACAATGCTCCAATTCCAAAGCATTTATTAATCACCTATTATGCGCAGGGATTGTCTCCTGGGGAGATGGAAGGGGAGGGAAGAGAAACAATGGATTCTTCTTTAGATGTGCAGAATCTTGGGTTTCTCTGAAATGCAGCCTGAAATGTCCGATAAGCAGTTTGTGATGTAGATTAAAGCATATTGGTCTGTGATTTAACTTCAGAGAGAAAATAATTAAATGAGAACTGATGAGGTCATAAAGAAAGAAAGAGATAAAGAATGAAGGGAGAGAAGGAAGGGAAGAAAATGCAGTCGTGGGATCAGAGATGATCCCTACAATTAGAAAAGGTCTCAGAGGCCATCTAGCTCAACAATCTCCCCTATATTTTACAGAAAAGGAAACCAAGGCACCAGGAAGTCGAGTGGCTTGCCCAAAGTCACCCAAGTAAATAGTAACTCAGGTCCTCTGCTCCAAACCATTACTCTTCCCACTCTATGACACTGCAGGGTTTCATATTGTTGCCTTTTAATTTCGTCACCAGAGCACTGGGACTGGAAGCCCCATCTTCCTGAGTTCAAATATAGCCTCCGACACTTCCTAGATGGGAGATCCTGAGCAAGTTAGTTATCCCAATTTGCCTTAGTTTCCTTATCTGTAAAATGAGCTGGAGAAAGAAAAGGCAAAGCACTAGTGTCTTTTCCAAGAAAACCTCAAATGGGATCGGTGTTAATCAGACAAGATTGAACAACTAACCACATCACCTCCCATCTGAACTATTTATTACCTCCCTCTTGTCTCTACCTCCTAGTTTCCCCTCTGGACCCAGATCAAGGGCTACTTTCTGCAGGAGACCTTTCCTCATCTTCCCCACCACCACTTGCCACTAGTGCCTTCCCCCCATTTGCTCTATTTATAGCTTGTACGTACATGGTTGTTAGCATTAGAACGTGAGCTCCTTGAGATGAAAGTAATATTTTTAACCTTTTCTTTGGATATTTCCAACATTTAGCAGAGAACGTGGGACATTATAAATACTTAATAAATGCTTGTGGACTGACTGATTGACTACTGGGGCCAATCTCTGAGGCTCTCAATAATTCCAGGCACTATACTTTGGGGAGCAAGTCAGGCAGTGTGAGACAATTTGGCTCTGCCCAGAAATGCTCCGAAGCTCATTTCCCAGAAAGTCTCCTCTCTGATGATTGCAGTCACACTGCCGCAGTGATCACTTTATCACAGCGTACAAGAGAGTCAGCTGAGCCAGGCTGCTTCTCACCGTTAATTGAAAGGGTGCCAACCAGCAGCCCCAAGTGCAGGAGGAGACAAAGAACCGATCTTCATGGGAGCTGGGGTCTGCAAATTCAGGACCCCCGCTTACTGCCTGATTCTCAGGCAATGACAGTCATAAATGTAGGCTTGTAATTTAGGGTGCTCACAAAAAAGTGGTCACATTCAACCCCAGCCATTTGGAGAGACAAAATCTTAGTCAGTGGATTTAAAATGGGGCTTTTAAAAGCATTTAACGCAGGGATGCTAAGCCCTGCTTGTGTCCTGGACTGTTTTGGCAGTCTGATGATGTATATGGCCTCCTCAGAATAATGCTTTGAAATACACAGAACAATGCCCAAGGAATTATAAAAGAAAATAATCATGCTGAAATGTGGCTATGGAAAGAGTAAAAGTAAATTCATAAATGACAGCCTCATGCTAAAAACTACTGAGCTAGTCTATCCCCTCATTTTATATAGGGAGCGATTGATATCTAGAGGAAGAAACAACACATTTTGTCAACTGACCTTGATTTGGAATCCTATCTCTGCTACTCCCTTAAAACATAATAAATATCTACAATTATAGTATGAGATACTATTATAATGTTATTGCACTCTTCCTCTAAAGTGGGGTAGGCTTTAAAAACCATAGCTCATTTCCTCTAGTCAACAATACGGTGAGAAAGGTAACAGAGGTATTATTATTCCCACTTAACAGAGCAGAACACTGAGGTTCAGAGTAATATTTATTTTGGTTCCTTCAAGTCCAAAGGTAGTGATCCCATAATTCACTCAAGGTCAGTCACATTTTGTTAATGACTATGATCATTACCATTCATATAGAACTTTAAGATTTGCCATGTGCTTTACCTTTATTATCTCATATAATTATTAAGTGTCTGAGCTGGATTTGAACTCAGTTCTTCAAGATGCAAAGCTCATCCCTCTGTGCACCTGTAGTTGCCAGTGATTCAGCTCTAATCTCTTTAAATCTTGTGTGTGCATGATTCTAATCCTCTTTTTTAAGCTGAAAAATTCTGCAAGATCTCACTTGTTCTTCAAGACTATTTCCGACTTCTGGAGTGGGTTGGCCAGCACTCTAAAATCTTTAGGGATTGGCCCAATCACCTTAGGAATAACTTATGTGATCAAAATGGGGTTAGAGATAAAATGAGGGGAAAATAATTTTTAAAAGCTTAGTGTCTGGCTTCCCACATTAGGGTGATGGAGACAGCAAGAGGATAGGGAGCCATGCCATAGGAGAATCAACTGAAGGAAGTGGGAATAAATAACCAACCTAGAAAAGAGAAAAGGTGAGAATGAGGGATTCCTTCATATGAGATATTGTATGTAAAACTTCTTTGTGATGTGGCAATTAAAAAGGTTCAAGAGATAGAATTCTGGGATAATGTAATCATTTTATTTTTAATTAAATTAATTAATTAAGATTTAATTAATAATTAAATTTATTTATTTTATAAATAAGGTCAGAATGTTATTTTAAGAAAAAGGATGGCCATTTGGCCATCTCTCTTAGACCAAGGACAATCATGGTGGTGTGTTCAAAGCTTATTTCTTTTGGAAGAGGAGTGCTAATTAACTCTGATTGGATAATACAATGCAAGGTGAGCTATATTAAAATGGAGAGCTGAGAGTGATATTATATCAGAAATTATTTTTATACTCAGAGCACCCCAAGCCTTTGGCCATAAAGATCCTGTCTCTCCCCAAGATTGATTGAATGGGATTCACCTGAGAAGAGCAATTCCTTGTATTGGGTTGGATCAGAGAGGGGAGAAGTTCATTCAATCTCATTGTTAGTAAAACATCCTTCAAGAGATTGAACTTTGTTTTTTACTTCTTAAGATTAGAGCTTTAGAGGAAGGATCTCCCCTGTTGGTTATTAATAATTATTTCTCTCAGCGAACATTAAAGTGATTTTTAAATTCCAGTTACTGTTATGATTCATTGAGTCAATAGATTTGTTAAGTACCCACTCTGTGCTAAGCATTGTGCTTGTTATGGAAGATAAAATTTAAAAAAAATGAAACAAGAAGTGTACCTTGTAATGAAGGAGAAAAAGATATAAAACAATAGAGCATCAGTATAAAATCAAAAAGTATGTGCACAAATATATAAAGTAGTTAAATGCAGTGTGGTTTGGGAGGGACAGCAATCTGGGGAGACTTCATGCAAGAAATCTGTTCTTTGTTGTTGTTATTACCCTTCTCAGGAAGTTAGTAAGCTTCAAATAGAAACAGTCCTAATAGAAGGAACTATCCTCTATTCTTCTGCCCTCAGACAGCTAGACCACTGCACCTGGAGAGTTCAGATGCTACCTTAGAGATTTACTGGTTGTGTGATTCTGGGCAAGTCACTTAACCGTCTGTCTCAGTTTCCTCAGCTGTAAAATGATAAAATAATAGCACATGAGGATCAAGTGAGAAAATAATTGTAACAGCACTTAGTACTATGTCTGGCACATAATAAGCCCTAGATAAATGCAAGTATTCCCCAAGCCTTAAAGAGCTGATATGAATGCTAGCCTGTTTTTGTAATATAGGTGTTTGTTCTCTGTATTTGATTTTTTTGGGACATCTGCCTTGTTGTGGTATTATTGGGTCAAAGGGTATGTCGATTTTGTAACTCGAGGGCATAATTCCAAATTGCTTTCCAGAATGGCCGGGCCACTGTCCAGCTCCAATAACAGTATAGTGATATATGTTTTCCTGTAGATCATCCAACATTTTCCATCTTTCTGTCTTTCTTTTTTTGTCACTTTTACCAATAAGGTGAGTGTAAGGTGAAACCTCTGAATGGGTTTTAATTTGTATTCCTTTAATTATTAGTTATTTTGAGCATTTTGTATGATTATTGATAGCTTGAATTTCTTTGAGAACTACCTGATCATATCCTTTGACCTTATTCATTTGTCTATTGGGGAATGACTCCTATTCTTGTACATTTGGATCAGTTCCTTGTATGTCTCTTGAGACTTTTATTAGAGAAATTTACGGCAAGGCATTTCTCCCCCTAACTGGGTCTTTTCTGTTTTCTGAACGATGGGGTAACTTTTCTGCATTTATTCATCATCACCTCCCTGAAGTCATGGTCCCCTTCGAGAACGAAGGACATCATTTCATAGCCGACCTGAGAGCTCTCAATATTTGGTCTCCTACTTGATCTCTTCGGTGATCCAAAAGAGAAGACAAGAACTGATGTAATCTATCTGTACAATGCCTTAAGGGGAGCAGCTCTTTGGGGTCACAACTTTTCTCCTGACCTCACAAGCAGTATCCAGGGATGGTATTAGGGGTTTGACCCAAAGGGCCATCAAACCAGCTTTAGACAATGATCCATGGCAGGGCCCCAGGGAGCCAGGGAGGGAGAGTTTGCTGTTCCTGCCATTGACAGAGTCCGAGTTGGCCATGATTGAGCTCTTATAACCAGCAAGTCCATCAAGTCTTGACTTGAACCTCTCACCATCTGGTTGGAGACCAACCAGCTGTTTGCTGAACTATAAACAGCCTTCATTCACGGTGATTATTCATTTATCTTCCATTGAATATGGATCCTGCAATCTGTCTTGCTGGCAAAAATTACAGGATGACCTTCCTGACAGACATAACAAATGGAAGGCCATTAGAAGAACGTGAATAAGAATATGCCTGCTGATCAAAGGTGCACAAGGGATAGGATGTCTGGGTATTGACCTGTGGCAGGTGACACAGGCAGAGGGCAGAGCCGTCTGGGGAGCAAATGATTTTCCAAACTCATTTCCAGCAATCAGCTTGCATGAGATGGTAAGCTCCTTGAGGGCAGAAGCGATTTTTGCCTTTCTTTGCATCTCCACTGCTTAGTGGACTGGCACATATATATATATGTGTGTGTGTGTGTGTGTGTGTGTATATAAATATATATATATATATATATGTATATATATGTATTTGATCAATGGATAAGCCACTGGCTTTGAATCTCATCTTCCCTCCCTGACATTGGACAAACCACATTCTCTCTCCAGGCTTCAGTTTTCTCATTTATAAAGTGAAGGGTCGGGGAGTGGGGAGGAATAAGGGGAAATACATCATTTTATGTAATTTATGGAACTTTATGGAAGTATTTCTACAGAAGCTTCTAAAACAAAATTGAAACTCAACTCTGAAAACCTGGCTTTTAGCTAGAATGTTATCATTCTGTGTGTCATAGTCCCTGAGGGGTCAGGGAGCTCCTCGAAGAGAAGGGCTAACTCTCTTGTCTTTGAATATCCCCAAGCACAGTATCTGGCACAAGGCAAGCACTTGGTCAGTGACTACAGATAGGAGAGCATGATAAAGGAGACCGGAGTCTTTCAGGGACCAGCTAAGTCTCATCTTCTCCAGGGAAGTCTTTCTTGACTTTTCCAGATAACATTTATCTCCCTTCAGATGTCAGGAAAAATAATGGCTCTATAGTCAGAGGACCTGGGTTCAGATCTCACCTTTGATAGTCATTACTGTGTGCCTCAGTATCCCCCTCTGTAAAGAGATTGGGCCAAATGACCTCTGAACTTCCTTCCTCCTTTGTACCTGCCCTTCTGTGATCCTAGTTGTTTCAAGCACGTTCATCACTTTTCTCTCTTGTCAAGATGCTCCCATCAGCAGTTGGGACACCAGTACCTGATACATGCTGTCTGTGTGACTCTGTGCTACTGACTCAGCCATTCAGTGCCTTCTATGATTCCTTCCCTAGAAGCCCAATCACAAGTCATCTTCAACTGCTTTCAAAATGTGAATTATTGTTTTTCTTTTCTTTTTATCATTAGGAACAAAGAAAGAGGAAGTTCCATCTATTGCTGCAGCTACTAAAGGTTCAGAGGAGGCTCAGAGCCCCACTGAGAATCTCGTAAGTTTTTTATGGGGGTAAAGGATGAGGGCTGGGGGTTTGGGAGCCAGCCATTCAACAATTCTATCAGTGAAGCTCTATTTCAGGCACTTTATATCGCCTAAATATTTTAGTTTTCCTTTATTTCATCCTGTCTTTAGACCATCCCCCAACAGAAAGGAAGCATCCTGAAGGCAGAGGTCCTGTTCTTGCTTTTTCAAGCATAGTGGCTTGAACTTAGTAAGTGCTTAATAATTGTCAGTGTGGTTTTTTTTAGTTGAATTTATTTTTTTTTACGATTCTTACATGAATAGACAGGGCTAGAATGATTATCTTCATTTTATGAAAGGAAACTGAAGATGGAAAAAGGAATCAGCCAGTGGAGACATGAGACTTCTTATAGAAGGTGTCCCTTGATCTGAGCTCTGAAGGAAGCAGCGGAGGAATTAAAAGTGGGGGTAGCGGGGAGGCTGTGCCAAGGTAGAGAGGACGACTGGCACAAAGGTGTGGGGTGGGCATGGATTGTCATGTGTGAGGAAAAGCAGCAAGGTTACTATGACCAGGGTGGGAGTAGAGGGCATGAAGGGGAGCAGCATGTGGCAAGGCTAGGAAGATCTCTGAAGTCCAACACCTTCCTCTCAGGTGGCTCTGTGGCTCAAATGAGGTAAGATATACACCAAGCAGCCTGCAAATTGGAAAGCACTTTATAAATGACATCATCCTCATCATCACCACTATTATTACTGCTGCTCACCAGCACTTCCATTATCAGTCAATAATCATGGGTTAAAGTGCCTATTATCTTCTAGGCATTGTGCTGAGTGCTGGGGTGCAGAAAGAGCAAAAGACAGCTCCTCGTCTCACTACTACTACTACTACTATTACTACTACTACTACCACTATTACTACTATTATTACCACTACTACTACCACCACCACTACTACTACCACTACTACTACTACTGGTACAACTACTACTACTGTTACTATTACTACCACTATTACTACCACAACTACTATTACCACCACTAATTAGTAATATTACCACCACTAATTACTACTATTACCACCACTAACTACTACTACCACTATTACTACTATTACTACCATCACTACTACTACTACTATTACCACCACTATTACTACCACTACTACTACTATTACTACTATTACTACCACTATTACCACCACTACTACTATTACCACTACTAACAACTACTACTACTACTATCACCACTACTACACTATCACCCTCACTAGGAGCACCATCACTATTACAAATATTTGCTCAAACCCAGTAGAATCCACCCCTTTCGCCGCCCCATCCTGTGTTCTTTTCTCTTCCCATATTGTGCATTACTCGCACTTAAAGCTCAGAAGGAGCCCACATTTTAGGAGTCAGGGTTCCAAGGCCTAAATAAGGCCGAAATAAGGAAATCAGGTTTTCCTGGACCGCCTCACTGCCATGTTACCGGCAGTGTCTCAGTGCCCCCAAACTCCTCTTCTGCCAGCAGAAGCTCTTGGCCCGGCCAGGATCAGAGACCAGGGACAGGGCTTCTGGTCTAAGCTCCCTTGGGTGTAACTTAGAGGCAAAGGCTCCTTGTCACTGGCTTGCTTCACTGCCCTGAGGACCCAACCTATCCAAGCCCTCTCATCAGCCCTCCCTCCAATCTGCCCCCAAGGGACCTGGACTGTCCCCGGCCTTGGAGTTTGTCTGCCTTCTGTGGAAGGTCATGAATAATGCACAGACTCCTGTCCAAATAAAGAGTGGTTATGAGGTCTCTCTGAACACCGGAAGTCCATCTTCCCAAGCAGCAAAGAGACCTTTTCCACCCTCATGTCACCCTTAAGGATGTAATGGGCCCTTTGATAAAGGACCAAAGTTTTGGGCCAGCCTTTACCAGCCCCTCTAATGTCTGCAGTGACTTTGTCCTGCAGATGGCCTGTTTAATGTCTCCGGATTACAAGAGCTTTCCTCTGCAAGAGATGGGAGGACTCTTCACACATTAAACATGTCAAAATATTTTTGAAAATAGTGCCCATTTTGACAGGGCTTTGTCTCTGTCTCTGTCTGTCTCTGTCTCTGTCTCTGTCTTGTCTCCATGTCTGTCTTGTCTTTCTCTGAGGCTCTGTATTTATCTGCCTCTATGTGTCTCTCTATTCCTGTCTCTATCTTGTCTTTCTCTCTGTTTTGTTTCTCTAACTCTGTGTCTGTCTCGTCTCTCTCTGTGTCTGTATCTGTCTTGTCTCTCTTTCTCTTTGTATTTATCTGCCTCTATCTGTTTTTCTATCTCTGTTTCTGTGTGTCTTGTCTCTCTTTCTTTGTCTCTCTGTGTTTATCTGTTTCAGTGTCTGTCTCTCTTTCTCTGTCTGTCTATTTCTGTGTCTGTCTTGTATGTCTCTGTCTCTATCTGTCTCTCCGTCTCTGTCTTGTCTCTCTGTCTCTATCTTGTCTCTGTCTCTGTCTCTATCTTGTCTCTCTGTGTCTGTCTTGTCTCTCTGTGTGTCTGTCTGTCTCTCAGTTTTCTCCTCCCTACCTCCCCCATCCCCAAACAACAACAAATAGTTTTGGAAGGGAACATTGTCTGAGAAAACACTTGCCTCTCTTCTTTCCAGTCTCTCTGACAAGGGAGGATTGTGGGCAGGCCCTGGTCCCCCTTCCTCAAACAAGGAGAAGGGAAGAAGGGTGGAGGCAGGAGACCTCCCCTCCAGAAAGATTGAACTGAGGCCGATCCCTGGCCTTTCATCACTGGAGGATTAAGCCTGAGCTGGAAGGGAGCTTCAAGCTTAATGACCCTGCGCTTTATATCAGTCCCCTCCTTTTACAAATCAGCCATATACAGCCATGGATTACAATGCCAGGCCCTGGATCCCATAGACAAAAAAAAAGAGAAAAGAAAAGAAACACTTCCTATTTGAAAGGAAACTGTGGCCCAGAGATGCAAAGGGAACATTGCCGAAGGTCACCCAGGTCCTCATCCCACTGTCCGAGGAAGTGGAGCTCAAAGCGACCCCGGTGATCCCAAGTCCCAGAATCACAGAATTTTAGAACTGAAGGAGCCCCCGGACTCCACTGAGTCCAGTCTCTCCTTGAATGTGAATTCCCCTGACAGCATTCCAGATGAGAAATTCCCATTTCCACTTAAAGACATTTACTGACGTTCTAAGCTCCCCGTTTTGCAGATGAGGAAACTGAGACCCAGACCCACCACATTCTGCTATAACCCATTGCACCTACATATGATAGTTAGGCGTTTTCTCTGACATTACTCTTAACTAAGCCTGTTCCTCCTCTGAGGTTCAGACCCACTGCCTCCCAAGGCAGCCCATCTCACTTATAAAGAACTCCAACTTTAAAAAATTTAGACTGGGGACTTGTTTGTTTTCCCAGAAATCAAATCTAATTTTGATTCATGGCAAATTCTACCCCTTGTCCCTTATTCTTCCTTTTAGAGCTAAAAAGAATAATATCATATATTACCTGTGCAACCATTAAGCAAATAAGGCAACCTCCCTGGGTCTCAGTTTCCTCATTCATAAAATGATAGTTTTGAACCAGACAGTCCATGCCCTCAAGGAACTTACAATCTAATGGGGATAACACATTGATACTAAATTCACAAAGCCTCAGTTTTCATATCTACAAAATGGGGATTATAATCTTCCCTATGTCACTGAGTTACTATGAAAATCAAATGAGAAATGAGTTTAAAGTGCTTTAAAAACCCTTAAAAGGTTATATAAAAATCAACTTATTAGTCCATCAACTATGAGCCCCTACTAGATGCCTAGAACTGGGTTAAATTCTGGCTAGGATTAGCAAAAAAGTCAAAAGACAGTGTCTTTCTGTACTTAAATCTAAAGGGAAAGAGAATGTGCAAATAATTAGAGATATAAACAGGAGAAATTGGAGAAAATCCACAGAAGGAAAACACTCGCATTAAGGGGGATGGAGAAATTATTTATAATTATCAGTTCCTTCTTCTGTAATTCTGCCTCTCATATACTTGGAATTTATTTTCTGTATACATGCTATCTCTCCTATTAGAACAGAAACTCCTTGAGGTCAGGGATAATTTTCACCAAGTCACCAAGCCTTGAGCTGTCCAGCAGGCAATGGGACTGCCTGAGGTCCTCAGTGGTTTCCCACAGGACCTCAGCATCCAGCAAGTCCAATCTGCACTAGATGTGGATTCCAACCATTCATCTTAACATGGTCTATCCAAGCCACTTCTTACTCAAAAGTTCCCTCATTAGAGGTTGTCAATCAGAAATTCAGAAGGCAATTTTCAGGGATACTAAAAATTGATTTCAGATAGTACTTGCACCAAATGACCCCTAAGGATGACCTCTTGCAGAAGGTGAGATTTGAGTTCAGTCCAGTGCCAGAGACTCTCCTCATCACTTTCAATGGATTCACATTAATGCTTTCTCTCTGAGATTACCTTCCATGTAAATATAAATATATATATATATATACATACACAATATATAGGCATATATTCATTTATTATATTTATATACACACATAATTCTATATTCTGTATATGTATATACATGTATGTGCAAATACATGTATATATATACATATATGTAAATACATGTATTTTGACCATGTATGGGTGTATGTATAGATGTATAGCTGTGTTTCTGTACAGAGAAATCTGTATTTGTTAAGTAACTGGTTATTTGTTGTCTTCCCTATCAGTGTAAGAGCTCTCTGAGGGCAGGGGCTGTTTTTCCTTTTCTTTATGTCCTAGTTCTCAGCAGAATGCTTGGGATAGATAGTAGATACTTACAGGGCAGCTGAATGATGCAGTGAATTGAGAGTCAGGCTTAGAATCAGGAAGACTTCCTGAATTTAAATCTGGCCTCTGAGTTTTATTAGCTGTGTGACCTTGGACAAGTTACTTCACTCTGTTTGCCTCCATTTCCTCATCTGTAAAATGAGCTGCAGAAGGAAATGGCAAACTGCTCCAGTATCTTTGCCAAGAAATCCCTAAATGGGGTCACAGATAATAAAATTTGAGTGAAAACAACGGAAGTGTTTGTTGACTAGCTGGTTGACTGACTTCCCAGAGCTATGTTAGATTTTACTACTTTTAGCTTAAAAGATTTTGAGCCAGGCAAGACCTGAGAAATCATCCATAGTTTCAGTGATTCTAAGCCACTGCCTCCATTTTATAGATGAGGATTTGTAAGCTCTTTGAGGACAGAGACTATCCTTTTTACCTTGTATCCTCAGTGTTTAGTATTTAATAAGCCCTTAAATTCATGTTGCTTGCCTGCCTGGTTGCCAGAGTAGGGAGCCCTAGATAGTCTTGAGTAGAAAAGCATCCCACAGTGATGGGCATGTGGGGCTCCAGCAGTGCCCTGGGGCTTCCCAAAAATGTCAGCTGGAGCCTGTCAGCCCCAGCAAAGGAACACCATCAGAGCAACATAAGCATTCACAACTGACAGTTCACACCAGCCTCCATTTTTGCCACTGGCAACATTAATTTTTAACTTTTTTCCCACTTAGCCTTTTGTGAAAAATTAGTTTGCAGTTGAGTATCACACATCCTTGCTAACAAGGAGCTCATCACATTATAAAGTTGGGAAGTCCCCCCCTTTTTTTCAGGCAAAATTCACCTCTCTGGATCATAGTCCCATGGTTCCTGCCCCCAGAATAAGTCCAAATCTTCCATGTATCAGCTTTTCAAATATTTAAAGACAATTGGTATGTTCCCGTAGCGGTCTCTTCTCTAGATTGACCTTTCCAAGTTCCTTCAGTTCATTTCAAAGGATGTGGTTTCATAGGGTCATGAAATTTAGAACTGGAAGACATCTTGTATACCATCTATCCCAACCTCCTCATTTTATAGAAGAGAAAACCAAGTCTAAGTAAAGGAAAATGACTTTGCCAGTGTCATATAGGTAGTAAGTAATAGAGTAGAGATTTGAATACAGAAACATGATTCCAAATTCAATTTTCTTCATTACATAGTAAAGTCTCTCCTTTGAGTAAGAATTCTTGGTCTTTTTGTGTCTTTGACCTTCCTGGTTAAACCTAAGTATCCTTCTTTCCCAGAATAGTGTTTATAAGTACATTAAATAAAATACAGAACATTACAAAGTCATATTGAAATAATTGTGACATTATAAAGTCATATTGAAATAATTGTGACATTACAAGGTCATTTTGAAATAAGTGTGATTTTTTAAAAGGCAGGTTCAAAGGGTAAGAAGGTCTGGTTGAATAGACAAATCCTGAACAGTATATGTACTCTGTTAGAAAACTCATTCAGTACCTATACCCAATCGCTCATTTCAAGGGCTGGATTCCCTGCAGAATCATCTTTCCAATTTTGGGATATGTCAGTCAAAAAGTACATGCTGAGCACACAAAGAAAAGCAAAAACAACAATCATCCTTTCAAGGATGAAGTCAAAATAGAAGAGACATATATTGGCCAAAGGCAGGACTACCAGGGGGCAACAAGCATGGGCTAGGGCTGTCTGTTTGTAAAGGGCATGAGGAGGAGTACGGGGGAAAGAACAAAAGACCTGAGTTTGAATGTGTCTACTCATGTCAGTCAATTAAAAAATTAATTGTCTACTATGTGCCAAGAATTGTGCTAAAGACTGAGGATACAAAAAGAGGCACATTCCCTGTCCTCAGAAGTATACAGTCTAATGGGGGAGAAAATGAGCAAACAAATCTGTACAATATACAAGCAATATACAGGAGAAATAGGAACTAAGAGAGGGGAGGCTCTACTGTTAAGAGAGGTTGGGGAAGGCTTGCTGGAGAAGGAGGGATTTTGTCAAGTACCTTTCCAATCTCTGGACCTCAGTTTCCCCATATGTAAATGAGAGAATTAGAGCAGGAGGCTACCAAGTCACTCCCAGCTTCAAATCTCTGATCCCATGACTGGATGCTCATAGGGGGTGTGCACAAAGGGATGACTGGGAAATGTTGTGGAAAAAGGATGCTCAGAAGGAAGTGATGATTTCCAAGGTCAGGCCAGGAGGCACAATGTGGTTGAAATTACCTGTGAGTAGAGGGAAGGGAGGAATCTGGACTATGGGAGGAGAGTACACTTGTGTTCACCTTGGACCAAAGGCCATCTGGCCACTGGGCACCCCTTAGGACTCATGCTTATCCTTCCACTCGACATATTCCCCCTCTTTGTACCACATTAGCATAAAGCCAGGGAGGTCTTAGGGAGATGAACCCCGGAGCTCGGGCTGCAGACTTCCCCATTTCCAGAATGACTTTTTCTGACTCCCCAACAAAATCCCCACTGAGACTGAGCTAAAGACAGGATGGTGCCCTTCCCTGTTTAATTTAATTTAAAAATCCTTCATCAGAACCATTCATATCCAGCAGGAGTTGGCAGGCTTTGTCCTGCAGAGCTGAGGATTTGAAACGTGGCCTCCCTGGCTTGGAGAAGCATAAACTTCTCCCCGTTGCTGCTGTCTGGGTGGCCCATTCTCCTGCCAAGGAACCTTGGGATTGTCTGGGTTGCGATCTTATTGTCATAAAACTATTTGTTTTTTGTTGGTAGAAACACCCAGAAGACGGGGAGCCACCCCCTGCGAACCCTGCTTCAGAGACAAGGGCCTCGGGAGAAAGCCAGGCCAGCAGGAAGATCCGACCAGTGTCCCAGCCATCTCTGAGCCAACTCGGGAACGATGAAGCCCAGCAGGAGACATGGATGGACCGGTTCCGAAAGCTAGAAAATGCCCTCTACTTGTGTGATGTGAACAATACAGGTGAAAACTGCTTGAAACAAATCTCCCACCATTGGGCAGTCAGGCCCCTGGGTGACATCCGACAGGCTCAGAAATGGGGGAAAGATTTATCATTATTCATTTTGGGTTTTCTTTATCATATTATTCATTATTAGCTTATTATAATTTATTTATGAAATCATTTAGCATTTATGTAGCACTTTAATGCTTGCAGATCTTTGTATTTAGATTATATCTGCTGATTCTCACAGCCCTGGGAGACAAGTACTATTATTCTGCCCATTATAGAGATGAGGAAACTGAGATTAAGTGACTTGTCCAGGGTCACACAGCTTGGAAGTGTCTGATGTAGGATTTGCACTCAGCTCAAGTCTTTCTGATTCCAAATCCAGCACTCTGCCCACTGTACCATCTGACTGCTTCCCTTTATTCAAATGTAGGAGTGTTTTGAAAAGAACAAACCCTTAATCAAATGCGATGGAGGAAATTAAAATCCATTAAAATAAATGCCATGACAATGGTAATCTCTACCGAAATGGAGTCATTACAAGAGTCCCAAGCTCGAGCTGAGGCTCAGGCATTGAAAGCCACATTTCATGCAGCCGTCTCCAGTGTAGAAAGTAGGATGTTCCAGCAGAAGGGACCAAGAGAAAATATGGAATGAGCAGGATTGGAGTGGACCCTCTGGAACAACAAAGTTACAGCTCTTCAGGGGCTTCAGAACAGTCTTGGAGGTGCTAAAGTTCTTACAATGAAGAGCATTAGTCAATATGCCTTATAATGCAGTGTAAGAACATAGAACATTCAAGCAAGAATACAAATTCTAGTCATGATCATAGAATGTTGGAACCTAGGACACAAAATGTTCTAGCTGGAAGGGACAGTGCAATACAGAATTCTAGGGTTGGTCATAGAATGTTGGAATCTAGAATCTAGAATGTTAGAATATAGAACATAGAATTTCAAGCTGGAAGGGATCAGAATTCTAAAAGAAGTGGTCATAGAACGTTGGAATCTAGATCGTGGAATGTTCAATCTGGAAGGGACCTTCCAATACAGAATTCTATATATGGGCATAAAATGTTAGAGCATGGAACTTGGAATGTTCAAGCTGGAAGGGACCTTCCAATACAGAATTCTAGCAAGAGTGGTCATAGAATGTTGGAACCTAGAACGTGGAATGTTCAAGGTAGAAGGGACCTTCCAATACAGAATTCTAAGTATGGGCATAGAATGTTAGAGCATGGAACTTGGAATGTTCAGGCTAAAAGGGACCTCACAATACAGAATTCTAGCAAGAGTGGTCATAGAATGTTGGAACCTAGAACGTGGAATGTTCAAGGTGGAAGGGACCTTTCAATACAGAATTCTAGGTATGGGAATAGAATATTGCAGTATGGAACTTGGAATGTTCGAGTTGGAAGGGATTGTTCAATGCAGAATTCTAGGAGTGGTCATAATATTTATATTTTAGCAGGGTCTGGATGCCTATTTTATGGAGAAGAGTTCTAGGTAGTGTTCATAATCTAGGCTGTTATTGAATAATCTCTGAATTTCCTTCTCAAGCTCATGATACTGTCAAAATGACCTAGGGCTGAAGTGAGGAAACTTGGGAAATGCCAAAAGACTAGTAAGAATCATAACAGACCGTTGCCACAACTCTGTGAGTTAGGTCATGCAAGTATTCTCCCAATTGGACAGATAGGAAACTGAGGCCAGGAGAGACCACATATCACATTACAGATAATCAATGAACAAGCCAGCATTTGAGCCCGCACGCCTGTCTCTGAGTCCAGAATTGTTTCCTTTCCATCATGTTCTTTAGAACATGAGACACATTGAAAAAACAATAAGAAACCCTCAAAATTCAGTGACTGATGGTGGCCACAGCCTCAGCCACTGATCTGTTTCTCCCCAAGCTTGGACCTCCTTCTTGTGGAGTTTCTGCAGAAATCAGTTCTCTGTGGAGTTTTATTGACCTTGCTAGATGATGGATGTAAATAAATTAGAAGGGCAGATTTGAAATGCTTTCCCCATGACCTCTTCATTATTTATTTCTGTTTTCCCCGTTTCCATGAAATGTGTAGAGCTGCTACAGCCAAAGAATAGGTCAGCAAGAGATGGGAACGTCTGAGGCAACTTTTAATGAAAAATGAGGATTGACCGAGGTCAGCGTGCTGGCTGACTCATTGGCCACAGACTCAGGAAGCCTCCACGGGCTCCTAGCAGAAGGAAGACCTATGTTACAGAATCACAGCATGGCTACAGACTCTAGAACGCTGAACACAGGACCAGGGTTTAGAGAGCTAGTGATGCAAGGGATCTTGGAACCTCTAGGCTCAGTCTCTAGGCTTGGAATAGTAGATTTAGAAGGGACATTAGAACAAAATATAAATCTGGAAAGACCTTGAGACGTAGAATATCATCAAAGCTGGAAGGGACCTAAAGACAACGTTAGAGCTGGGAAGAACCTTACAGCCTAGAATATTAGAGTTATGGAACTTAAAATGGTGAGGGGAAGGACTTTGGAACTTAAAACTCTTAGACCTTAGAGCTAGAAGGGACGTTAAAACATAGAATGTTATATATTTTAACATATTTAACATGTATTGGACTACCTGCCATCTAGGGAGGATTCGGGGGGAAGGAGGGGAAAATTTGGAATAAGAATGGTTTTGTAAGGGTCAATATTGAAAAATTACCTGTGCATATGTTTTGTAAATAAAAAGCTTTTAATAATAAAAAAATAAAACCATAGAGTGTTAAAATAAGAATGGACATGACCTTGAGTGTAGAATGTCAGATATGGAAAGGAACTTGGAACAGAGAGTTTCAGAGCTTAAAAATACCTTAAAACACATATTAGAGCTGGAAAGTGTCTTTAAACAAAGAATGTTAGAACTGGAAAGGATCTTAGAACATAGAATGTAAGAGATAGGAAGAACCTAAAAGCATAGAATATTAGAGCTGGGCAGGGCCTTAGGACATAAGGTATTGTACCTGGAAGGTGCTATAGAACATAACATCATAGAGTTTCGATCTGGAAAAGGTTTCACAGTATTAGAGTTGAAGAGTCCTTAGAATCTAGACTTTTAGAGCTTGGAAGGATCCTAGCACTTGTATTGTTGAAGCTAGAATTTATTGTGTCCAACTACCTTTATTTTTATGATTTTATGTGTTTATGAATGAGGAAGGGGATTCCTCATTCAGAAGGGCAGAGGTCATGCACTTAGCAAATGTAGGGGTAAGGATTTGGCTCTGATCATCCTCTCTATGACTCCTATATTACACCAGACTATTACATGTCTTCTTCTTGCAAATAGCCATACTCTCTATGGTTCCAGAAAAAGTTCAGGGCATGCACGAGCTGAGATAAAGGCTGCTCACTGTCCAGATGTTTATTTGGGACCTCCTATGGGCAAGTACATTGGGATTGCATGGAAGGGCCAAAGGAAGGATGCAAACGATTACTCGAAAAACCGAGAAAAGTAAATGATTTGGGGCCAACAGATTGTTCCTTCCTTTGAGGAGGTAGTGGACTTGTTGCCATGGCTGGCTCTCCGAGGGATACATGGAAAGTCTCCCAAGCTTTTTGCCCGTGAGTTTGTATGCTTTCATTGGGGGAGTGGGGGAAGGACAGGAGCAGAAGAAGATGGACTTTACCACATGATGAGAGAGTGAAGGATTGCAGTGAGCAGCTGTTTGGGGAGTCCACTAATGACATGATAGATTGGATTGGGCACACATTTCAGCTGATGGCATTTTTAGTTTGACATCAGGATGAATTTCCTCCCTGTAAAGTTTGGAAGCTCTTTAAATCATAGAACACAGAATGCCACAGCTGTAAAGAAATTCAGAATATAGGCTATTAGAGTGTAGACTGTCAGAATTGGAAACGATCTTAAGACATAAAATGTCCAAGATGTTGTGTGCATTGGGAGATAAAGCTGGAAGGGACCTTAAGAGATGGGATATTAGAATATCGATTGTCAGTGTGGGAAGGGATCCCAGAACAAATAATGGGAGGATTGGAAGGGTCCTAAGGAGATAGAATACCAGAGCTTGGAGAAACCTTAGAAGAGAAATAGGCAGAGTTGGAAGGAACATTGGAGTATAAAATGTCAGTAGAAAAGATCTTGGAACAGGGAATGTTAGAGCTGGGAGGGACCTTAGAACATGGAAGACCAGGGCTTGGAAAAGCCTTAGAACAGTGCAAGAAGGAACATCAATCCATAAGATGTTAGAGCCGAGAATGTCAGAGTGGGCAGAGTCCATGAAACATAGAATGTTACAGCTAAGCAAAGTGATAGAATAAGAAACCTGGAAGGAAATCAGAAAGTAGAATCCTAGAATATAGAAAGAGACCTTAGAACATAGAGTGTCTCTACTGGTGGAGATCTTGTAACACTGAAAGTTTGAGCAAAAAGAGGGAATCTTGGAAAACTAAATGTAGAGCATTAAACTGAATTATTTACAATGAGCTGAGCCATAACGGGGTCAGGTCTGGACATAAAGGCAAAATACACCAGGAGTGGGATGTTATGGGAGGCCAAAAGCGGAATACAAGAAGCTTAGCAAAGGAGCACTAGTTGAAGATGGTGGCCCCGGATGCTAAAAGACTAGGATTCAATTCCTTGGACATGACCTTGGAGAAATGGGCCACAGTTTTTTTTTTTCTTATAAGTAGAAAAAAGACTGTGGACTGAGCAATCTCGAGCCTCATCCTGCTCTAGCATTCCATGAATCTGTGCCTTTTGGCAAGGAGAGCTGGAATCAGCGGCCCTTGGGTGAACGCCCCGGGCTTCTCTAGAATTACTTCAGAAAGTTTTCCTGACAAAACATTGCCTTGGCCTGGAGAGTTCTGTGCTGGCCACACTCAGCCAATGGACCTTGTAGGAGAGAGAGCCCAGAGGACCCTCTGGAGGCAAGGTAGCCACAACTCAGGGTTGGTTTCAGTTTGAGCCATAGCTCTTCAGAAGTTCCTTTTGTGAGTCCTTTGCTGGAAATCCATCCAACCCAATGCACATTTATGAACCTTCCTGTGTGTAAGACATAATGACGAGGGTAGCCTTGGAACTAAATGTCTTTTCTCTCTTCCTCTATTTCTCCATCTCTATCTGCTTCATATTGTGCACCTTTCTCTTTCCCTCTATGGTTCTTTCTCTGTTTATATGTTTCTGTTTTGTCTCTCTGTCTTTGATTCTCCATCTTTTTAATTCTTTGGGTTTTTTTTTTTGTCTTTTTATCCTGTTCTCTGTATCTCTCTTTCATTCTGTTCCCTTCTAAGTCCACTTGTCTCCTTCTTTGTCTCTCACGCTGTCTCTGTCTGTCTCGATGTGTGTCTCTCTGTTTTTGTCTCTGTCTTTTGTGTTGTCTCTTGTCTCTGTTTCTCTCTGTCTCTCTGACTGTCTCTCTGTGTATCTCTCCTGTCTCTGTCTTTCTCTGTCTCTCTCTCTCTCTATTTCTCTCTGTCTCTGTTTCTGCTTCTGTCTCTCTTTGTCTCTGTATCTCTGTCTCTCTATCTCTCTATGTCTCTTTATTTCTGTTTCTCTCTGTCTCTCTGTCTCTTTCTATGTCTCTCCTGTCTCTGTCTCTCGGTGTGTCTCTCTTGTCTCTGTCTCTCTCTCTGTCTCTCTGTCTCTGTCTCTCTCTGTGTCTCTGTCTCTGTCTCTCTCCTCCCCATCTCTCTTCCTTCTCCCTCCCTGCTCCCAAACACAGGTTTGCTGGAGAAGGAGCGAGCCAAGCGCCTCATGCACAACTACAATCTCATTTACAACCTCGCTCTCAGCCCTCTGAAAATTGATCAGGCAGCCCGGAAGTTCCGACGGGGAGAGAACCTTCTCCTGGAACCGGCGCTGCAGTACCTGAAGGAGCTGTGAGCCCTGCCCAGATGGTGCTAATGGGTGTTTGCTGTGTCTCCCCTCTTGTACCCAGGGACACGATTTCCTCAGTCTGAGGAAGGGAGAGATGAAGCCTTCCCAAGGAGATGCGGCCGGCGTAGGCATCCTGGGTGGGCCTCTTATGGCCTTCGTGCCTCAGATCGACCCCCTTTTACCGAATGACTTGAAGGTGGGGAGGCTTTATTTGGTCTGGGTGAGAATCGAATCAGGACTGTCACTGACCAGTCCATCCATTTTCTCACTGGGGGCCCTGAAACTTCTGGGTCTCACTTTTCTGTTCTGTAAATGGGGAGAGGGGATGTAGATGTAATCTCTTAAGGTGCCCTCCAGTTATTATTCAGTTATTGTTCTAGGTGCTAACATTCTATAATCTAAATTTCTATGATTTAGCCAACATTCTCTGTTCTAAAGCTCTAATGTTTTCTGTTCTAAGATCCCTCCCGGTTCTAATGTTCTATGTACAAGACCCCTCCTAGTTTTGACATTCTTTGTTCTCGGATCCCTTCAAATTCTAACGTTTCTATGTTTTAACATTCCTTCCACTCTAACATTCTCTATTCTGTGTTCTAGAAATCTGTATTCTAAGGAACACTCCATTTTTTTTTCAACATTTTGTGTCTTAAGGTTTCTTTCCCTTCTAACATTCTGAGTTGTAAGGTCCAGTGAAGTTCTAACATGCCATGTTCTAAGCCTGTATGTTCTGTGTCCTAGCATTCTAAGGTTCCTTCCAGTTCTGACAATCTGTGATTCTGGAGGGGACCCGAAGCAATTTTCCAGAACCATGCAAAGAACCTGACATACCCTAGGTGCTTAATAAAATGCTGATTGGCTGATTGCTTTATCCCAAGTTCCCTTCCAGCTCTATCATGAAATGAAGGCTCTCTATTCTATATTTCTGTTCTAATATTCCATGTTCTCTTTTTTTCTGTAAACTGTCCTGCCAAGGGCAGGATATAAGTCACATATAACTATGTGAATGTGGGCAAGTTATTAAGCCTTTCTAAGGATCAGTTTTTTCATTTATAAAATGACCACGATTACCTCAGTAGTACCCACCTCACAGGGTTGTTGGGTAACTCCAATGCAGCAATAAGCTCTGTAAGCTTGAAAGCCCTAGAATTATACCTGTCATGATCAGAAAGGCATTGATGGAAATCTTTTCTCAATCTCTTTTCTAAGATTCACTTGAGCCTTGTATTTAGTGAGGGTTATCAGGGTCCTTGCCCATCTGAGGGATTTCTTGACCTAGCTGAGGTACCCATCATACAAAATATCTTCTTGGTTATTACATTCACTTCATGGATCAAATTATATTATAGGAATTATAGTATCTCCATAATATGAAACAGAGACAGAGAGAAGTGCTTTAGACAGCTCAGCCTTTAAGACAGGGGCTACTTCCATTAAAAATATATATATATATATATATATATATATATATAGTCTCTGAGAGAAATAGTTCTTGAGAAAGCATTCTAAGGTGTCTTGCAGTTCTGACAATCGTTGATTGTGTAGGGGACTTGATCCTATTTTCTAGAACCATGCAAAGAATCTGGCACACAGTAGGTACTTAATAAATGCTGATTGGCTGATTGATTTATCCTAATGTAACCCAATTCCCCAGCCCAATTTTATCAAACTGGTGGAAAGATAAGTGTCCCTGAGATGCACAAATAGATATATAGACCCACTTTCTAATCCTGCCACAGACATTTAATAGTTGGATAGCCCTTTGTTTCCTTATCTGTAAAACTGGAATAACAATAGCCTATAACTATTAATTGGGTTGTGGCAAAGTTTAAATGAGATAATTTTAGAGAATTATTTTATGACTATTAATGCAAATCAGTCCTATAATTCCACCCCCCCATAAAGAATGGATTACCTATTATTTGCAGAATAGCTGAAGCAAATGAGACTAAAAGAGTTCACCCAAGGATGGAAAGATCTAGCTTCATGAATATTACTAATAGACACATCATATTGTATTATGTCCCACAGCCCCCAAAATCTACTTAGTGTCTGCTATATCCACTGTCTCTATCACTTTGATTTCTGAGTGCATTTAGAGGGATTTGAATGATCGTGGAATTTAGGACTGGACCTTGAAGACCATCCAATCCCACACCCTCATTTTATAAGTGATAATATGGAAGTCCAAGGGGGAAGTGACTTTCATAGCTGAGAATGGAAGTCATCTAAAAGAAACTAAAAGAAAACAAAAGTTATTAATGTGTCCTCACCAGCTCCCAACTTGCCAATTCCACTGGGCAGATCTTCAGGGAGCAAGACATTTAAGGTCAGAGTTCCTAGGAGTGGTAAAATCCTGTTCTCTGGATCTATGAAGTAAGAAGGAGGTGACATGAGTTCATTATCATCGTCTTACTTCTGCTTATCATCTTAACACTGATTCTATCACTCATTTATTTACTCACTCATTTAGCAAATACTTTTAAACACATTTCTGTAAGAGGGACTGTACTGGTAACTGTGGTAGATGATTCTGAATTCAGATTAAATCTGATTTTATAACCTGGATGACCTTGGACCAGTCACTTATTCCCTAGGGAACTCAATGTTCTCACCTTTGAAATGTTTGAATTACCTCACCTCACCTCTGAGGTCCTTTCCAGTTATAACTCTACATTTCTGATGAATTTTATGAGCTACCTAGAACATCTTAAATACTAACTGATTTTAATAGACTGTAGTGAGCATCCTAATATTAAACTTTCAAAAAAAAGATTTGAAAACTCTACTTCAATACTAAGAAGAAACGATCTCCTTTTATCTAAAATTTTGGCCACATTGTAGAGGATTCTAATAATCATTGATGTCCGTGGTCTCAATGCAGTAAGAGTCAAGCTATTAATTAAATAAGGGCCTTTCTCTAAAAATGCTTTGCCTTTTTCTTTGTCACCATTGAGATTTCCTTTCTAAGTATCACTGGGCACGTCCAGTATCTCATGATGTTTTATAGTTGCTATGAAACATTGAATAAACACTTGCTAAATCATTATGCCTGGTGTATGGTGTGATTTCATTCAAGAGCCCATTTATGCATGCATTTCTCTCAGCTCAGGACTGGTTGCCTTCAGAGGCTCTCTGGAGTGCGATGGATTATCATGGAGCGCTATTTCCAGAAGGTACCATCCATCTGAGGTGGAAGAAAGCACACTAAACTTCCAGCTGGCTAGCTGATGATAGCCGAGTTGTGTTGTCTTGTGGTCATTAAGAAATAGTCCTAGTCTTTGCACTTGAACAGCTCCATCTGAGTCACAGTTTTTTTTATTTACCAGCTATGTGACCATGGCCACTTGAACAGCTCCATCTGAGTCAAACCTCCTTTATTTACCAGCGTTGTGACCATGGCCAAGTCCCTTATCCACTCCAAGGTTTAATTTTCTCATCTGCAACAAGGAGACAAGAACCCTTGCCCTTCCCACTTTTGTTTTTCTGAGATCAAGAGAGTTATGGATGTGAAAATTGTTTGTGAACAGGAAACATTCTATAAATGGTGGATAGCAGAGGTGTAAATATTGCAAATTGTAGAACATAGAATACAAGCCAGACATTTTAATGAAATAGCCGCGGAAAAGTATGATTGGGAGCCAGTGTGGTATAATGGGAAAGACTCAGGATTTGGAGTAAGAGGATCTGGGTTCAAAACCCATTTATTACCTTGTGACTTTGTTCAAATTGCTTTGCCTCCCTGGGTCTCAGCAGCACTATCTGTACAAAGAGTTGAAATAGGGGTTTTCTGAGGATCTTTCCAGTTCTGTTTATGAAACTATAAATCAGGCTTTGAATCCAGATGCTTGCTAACTGTGTCCCTTTGAGATAGTTGCTGTTTCTGGACCTCAAATTTCATTATCAGCTTAATGGGGATAATTCTTTTGCTGCCCAACTCATACTTGGGAGGAAAGTGCTTTGGAAACCTGGAGGAATTTTGCAGACGTGGTTGGTTCTTAGGACTCCCTCCAACCAGGCCCATAAAATCAGGTCATAAAACTAAAAATAAAGGTCTATTAAAACTGTTATCTTCATTTTAAAATTATTCATCTTTTTTTTCCTTATGTCACCCACACTTTATAACATTTTTCTCCTGCTCTTCCATCCCAGAAATCTTTTATAATGATTTTAAGTGGCAGAAGGGCCTATTACTATTTAATAAACTAATCAAGACATCAGCCAAGTCTCATTTTACACGAAAACATTGTTATCTTCTTTTTTGTTTTCCATGGGAAAGATAAAGTTGTGTAAATGGAATAGGGAGAGATTAGGAAACCTCTCCACTATGAAAGTTGTTACTCACAAGATTAAGTGGTTTGTCCAGGACTGGACATCTACTAAGTGCCTTGAGATGAGATTTGAATCCAGGACATAGCACTCTAGAATCATAGCTGGAGCTGGATGGAAATTCAGGCAATTCATTCCATGATTCTGACTTTTCAGATGAGAAATTTGAATCCTAGAGATGGAAGGCTAATTATTGCCTCTGTGGATGCTGCAGTCCAGCCATAATAATGTACTTGCTTTTCCCCGTACACACCATTTCATCTCCAATCTCCAGGCCTTTGTCTAGCCTGCTTCTCATGCCTTAAAAGCCTCTTTGACTCCTGGGAAGGCTTATCTCTGACTCCTCCTACAAGAAGTCCTCCCTGATTCTTCAGTCATTCTCACTACCCCTCCAGATCACGTTCTATTTGCAGTATTTTGTATATATCCCTTATCTACTTTTTATGAATCTGTCCTATCCCCCCAGTAGTCTGGAAACTTTTTGAGAGTTGGAACCATTTCAGGTTTTTTTAAATTTATAAGCGTGTCTCATGGCTCAGCACCTAGGACTTAAGTTCACCAATAAACTGAGCTTTGACAAAAGGCTCTTGAGACTTTTCTGGGGGACAATAAGGGGCTGAAAATGTTTGTTGATTGATTGGTGAATGTAACACACCAGCTATGAAGCCAGGAACAAATCATTAAATTTCTCTCAGCCTTGAATCCCTCATTGGTAAAAGGGGAAAATGACAATAGCTATGGGACCATGAGCACATTACCCAACTATAAAATCGGCATGATAATCACTGTAGAATACACCTGAAGAGATTTTGTGAGGATCAATGACATCCTCAAATCAGATACTTTTATTAAAATCCTATAGAAATGAAGTTTTAGCATTAAATGTCTCAACAGTGTAAGCTGTCAAGAGTCCTTAGACCCCACTATGTTCTCCCCACTATGCTAGCTTATGTCCAAAAACTAAGGGGTCAATTTTCTGCATTTATTCTTGTTGTTTTCCTCTCTGCTTTTCCATGTTTCTCCCTACCACTACTATCAATTTACCTGGAATCCCACATCAGGATTATATTGTTTTTCCCTGACTAGTTTTTTCCTTGGGGAAATTCTCCCCATCCATCCTCTTCCAGGCTCTTTATGGCTATTAGAGTAAGGACTGTTCCATAACCCTGCTGGCTCCTACCTCAGATCTCACTCTCCCAGGAGCAAAGAAAGTCAATCCCTTGGAAGCAGGGATTATTTCATCCTTTGTGTATCCCTTGGAAGCAGGGATTATTTCATCCTTTGTGTATCCCTTATGTCCAATGTAGTATCAAAAACATTGTAGTAATCAATGCTTTTTGATTGATTGACTGAGTACTTGATTAAGGAGCAGAGGGAGCCCCAGCCAATGGGCAGATTTACCCCACGTTGGGTGATTCCCAAAATGAATTTCCCCAGAACCTTGAAAGAAGAAGGATCATGGAGCCCAAAGTTGTGCTGGGGATCTCAAACTGCCTGGAGCTTTCTTTGGATAAAGAGCAAGAAGGCTGGGTAAACAAACCTCCACTTCTGCTTTTCTTCTTCCAAACATCTCTCAGCTGTGGCTCCCCATTCTCTTAGCAACCAGTGCAGTGGAGGGCTCTAAGAGCCAGGGGGGCAGTTCATTAGCACACAGGAGCTGTTCAGTGGCTCTTGCAGTTGGCTGGGGAGGTTTGAACGTAGGAAAGCAGCATTGGGATGCAAGGCAGCAGTGAGCTGGAGTTAATTGGGGAGGGGAAAGCCTTGGAGGAAGAGTTTCCAAACACAAAGCATCAATATTATTGGAGGAGCGATTGGGACGCCTGGGGCACAATATGGCTTCAGTTGGACCAACTGCTCACTCTCCGGATTCCTCTTCTGGGTTTTGTTTTCCTCACACCATGAGGCAAATCCCTTCCCTTTAGTGGAAGGTGTTTCTGTCTCCCCCACCCCCTCCTCATAGCCTCTTGCTCCTTTCTCCTGGGTCCAGGGTCTTCCCTGACTCCATATATCCAGCTAGACAATGGGTAGACTCCACAACAGTTACTTCAGGGGAAAGGGCTGAAGGGCAAGGTGAATGGTCAGATGGTAATATAGTCCCTAGCAGATGGTGAGGCTGGGAATGGATCCTGAATACATTCGCAGACAGACTGAGCTCTGACAAAGGGCTCTGGAGGCTTATCTCAGGGACAGCAGTGGGCTTTGTACCAGTCTCCAGCCTGGGGCAATTTTCCTCCCCCCCCTCCCCGACCCCCTCCATGAATTTGCTGGGATACTGAGCTCACTATGGCAGGCAGATGAATGCTGGCTGATACATGCTTACATTTTCAGCTATAAGGTGCAAAGCTGGCAGTTGGAGACCATTTAGTCCAAGATGTCATTTTACAGGTGAGGAAACTGAGGCTCATGTTTTGCCTGAAATCATTCAAGTGGCGGGTAGCCAGTATTCCAACCTATGTCCTCTGCCTCAACATCCTGGGCTTCCCCTCTCTCCCCCACTAAATCAGCTAGAACACATTATGGATTAAGAGCTGAGTTCCAATCCTGCTCATTGTGTATCCTGAGCAAGTCACTGAACTTTTCTGAGCCTCAGTAAAATGGAGAAAATAATAGAACCTCTAAGAGGTAAAAAAAAAAAAAATGAAAAAAGTGTTAAAAGTAACAACAAAAATAGCAACAATAATAAAAGTGATAAATATCTATATCACTCTTACTATATTCCATGCTAAGTACTTTATAATTATTATCTCATTTGATCCTCAACAACCCTGGGAGGTAAGTTCTGTTATGATCTCCATTTTGCAGATGAGGAAAATTGTGTTTTAGGGAAGTTAAGTGATATGTCCAGTTAGTTAAGTATTTGAGACTGAATTTGAACTCAGCTTTTCCTGACTCTGTGGTCCATTGCTCTATCCAGTGTACCACCCAGCTACCTCTTAAGTGATCCAGCCAGTAACGATCAGAACCAGAAACTGAACTTAGATTACAAAGAATGGTGGGCCATCTAGCCCAATCTGTTGTCATTGTGTCTTTGCTATAAGAACTTAAATAGTAATAAATTAAAATTCAAATAATAAAACAAAAACTTAAACTCTATACCAAGTGGTCATTCCATTTGTAGGTAACTTATTATGAAAAAGTTTTGTGTTTTCTTTCCCTGAAATGAAGCTAAATTGTTTTCTTTGCTATGTCCACCTTGTAGGGCTAACCTAACAAATCTAATCCTTCTAGTTTCCAATTAGTATGTTTTTTTTTTTTTTTGTTTTTTGTTTTTTTGCTTTTTGCTGAAGCAATTGGGGTTAAGTGACTTGCCCAGGGTCACACAGCTAGGGAATGTTAAGTGTCTGAGATCAAATTTGAACTCAGGTCCTCCTGACTTCAGGGCTGGTACTCTATCCACTGCGCCACCTAGCTGCCCCTAGTATGTTTTTTAAAATAATTTAATTATACTTTTTAATTCAGCTTCTTAATTGCTTGAACAAAAGTATTTCTTGAGTGTTGCTCACTGGGCAATGTCATAGCAAGAACCAAATTATTGGAAGTATACAGTAGATGGTTATTAAATCTAGAAGAGTGAATTAGGGTCTGAGATTAGAATTAACCTAGCAGCAAGTTTAACTGAGTAAAACATATTAACTAATATTTTGGGCATTCTTTATAGTCTCTCTAT
The DNA here is from genome assembly GCA_023553655.1 of Myrmecobius fasciatus. NCBI lineage: Eukaryota > Metazoa > Chordata > Mammalia > Dasyuromorphia > Myrmecobiidae > Myrmecobius > Myrmecobius fasciatus. Next base: position 147,399 of record JAJPUD010002053.1, on the reverse strand, counting down.
TCAGCGCCTTTATTAGTCCCACTTCATTCATATGCCCATTCATTCATTAATCATTTATTAAGCTCCTGCTATCTACCATTTTTAAATAGATAAGGATAATTTGGGGGAGAAGAACCAAATAGATGGGGAAATCAGGATGGCTGATATAGAAGGTAGGGCCAGATCTGGGTCTTATGAGTCCTCAAAGTGGAGATAAGGAAGATAATCATTCCAGGTATGGGCTTGGGAAGATGGAGTCTCATGTATTAAAAACATTAAGAAAACTTGTTTGTTTATACAATGATATTGTGAGGGAAAGTTATATGTAATAAGCTGAAAAGACAACCTGTGGAGGGCATTCAATGCCTGCCAAGGGAGTTTGCATTTGATCTTGGAGACAAGAGGGAACCCCCAGAGTTTATTGGTTAGATTTGCATCTAAGGCACCCATATCAAAGGATGTCCTGGAGTGGAAAGGGGTTTGAGGCAGGGAGCTCAAACAGGAGGCCATTGAAATGGTCCAGAAGAGATATGATGAGGAGGTGAGGTAGGGAGGCTGTGTGAGTGGAAAAAAGACAGATTTTAAAAATGTGGAGGAACCATCAAGACTACTTGGGAACTAATTGGATAAAGGGATTAGAGAGAGAATAGAAAAGATAGGTAAGCTGTTTTTTGTGTGTGACAGTGATAAGTTAATTAGTTCTGTTTAGGAACTGTTTTGCATCTGATTTGTCTCCATTCTATTTATTTGGAAATGTCTAAAGGGCAGCTAATGATGTAGAATTGGGGTTCAGGAGAGAAGTCAAAGCTAGATCCATTGAGCCACCTAGCTGCCCCAGTAATTTTCTTTAAAGCACAAATTTAACCATATCAATCTATTCAACCAATTCTAGTGGTTCCTTGTTGTCTCAAAGATAAACTTCTCTGCCGATTTAGCTTTGTGAGCCTGACTCCACCTAGCCCCCAGTTATTTTTCCTCTTTATTTCCACAGTAATGAGTGCTGAACCTATAGTTAGGAGCAGTTGGATCCACATATAACTTCAGACACTTCCTATCTATGTGATCCTGGGAAAGTCACTTAACTGTTATAGACCTCAGTTTCCCTGCCTGTAAAATTGGCATGATAATAGCATCTACTCCCTAATGTTGCAAGAATCAAATGAGATTACATATATATGTATAAACACATACATATTATATATATATATGTGTGTGTGTGTGTATGTTCATATATTTTATGGTATAATATACATATTAAAATATAATTAAAGCACCTAGCATACTTCCTGATACATAGTAGCAACAAAATAAAGAAATATGGCTTTCCTCCTTCCTTCCTTCTTTTTTCTTCCTTCCTTCCTTCCCTTATTCTTTCCTTTCTTCTCTCTGAAATCCAGTCAAACTGGTCTTTTTTATGCTCCTCACACCCAGCAACCAATCCCTCTCCAGAATCTATGCATTTGTGTCATCTGCCATGTCTTTTGAAATGCAATCCCTCTTCACCTCTGCCTCCTAGAATCTCCATCTTCCTTTAAAAATGTCTTTTACATGCAGACAAGATTAGAAGGGAAGCAATAAACTGGAAAAGCATTTTGACATTCAAAGGATCTAATAAAAGCCTTATTTGTAAAATATATAGAGAATTGACTCATATTTATAAGAATTAAAGCCATTCTCCAATTGATAAATGGTCAAAGGATATGAATAGACAATTTTCAAATGAAGAAATTGAAACTATTTCTAGTCATATGAAAAGGTGCTTTAAATCATTATTGATCGGAGAAATGCAAATTATGACAACTCTGAGGTACCACTACACACCTCTCAGGTTGGTAAAGATAACGAATGTTGGAGGGGATATGGGAAAATTGGGACACTGATAAATTGTTGGTGGAACTGTGAATGGATTGAACCATTCTGGAAAGCAATTTAGAATTATGCTCAAAAAGTTATCAAACTCTGCATACCCTTTGACCCCGCAGTGTCTCTACTGGTCCTGCATCCCAAAGAGATTTTTTTTATCATTTTTTTGAAATTAAAACTTTTTATTTGCAAAACATATGTATGGGTAATTCTTCAACATTGATCCATACAAAGCTCTCCATTACAAATTTTTCCCCCGTAGTCCCCACCCCTCCCCCAGATGGCAGGAAATCCATTACATGTTAATTATATTAAAATACTTGACAAATTGAATATATGTATATGTATTTCCACACTTATTGTTGTGCAAGAAAAATCATATCTATAAGAAAAAAAATCAGAGAAAGGAAACACAATGCAAAGAAACATCAATAGAGAGCATGAAAATGTTATGCTGTGGTCCACATTTCATATCCCTCTCCCTGGGTGTATATGGCTTTCTTCACTGAACAATTGGAATTGATTTGAATCATTTCATTGTTGAAGAGAGCCATGTCCATCAGAATTGATCATCATATAGTCTTATTGCTGTGTATAATGATCTCCTGGTTCTGCTTGTTTCACTCAGCATCAGCTCATGCAAGTCTCTCCAGGCCTTTCTGAAATCATCCTGCTGGTCATTTCTTACAGAACAATAATATTCCATAACATTCATATACCATAATCTGTTCAGCCACTCTCCAATTGATGGGCATCCATTCAATTGCCAGTTTCTAGCCACTACAAAAAGGGCTGCCACAAACATTCTTGCACATGTGGGGCCCTTTCCCTCCTCTAAGATCTCTTTGGGATATAGGCCCAATAGAAACACTTCTGGATCAAAGGGTGTGCACAGTTTGATCACTTTTTGAGCATAGTTCCAAATTACTCTCCAGAATGGCTGGATCCATTCACAGTTCCACCAACAATGCATCAGTGTCCCAGCTTTCCCACATCCCCTCCAACATTTGTCATTATCTTTTACTGTCATTTTAGCCAATCTGACAGGTGTGTAGTGGTACCTCAGAGTTGTCTTAATTTGCATTTCTCTGATCAATAGTGATTGGGAGCACCCCAAAGAGATTTTAAAGGAAGGAAAATGACCCACTTGTGCAGAAATGTTTGTGGCAGCCCTTTTTGTAGCATCTAGAAACTGGAAATTGAAGGGATGCTCATCAATTGGAGAATGGCTGAACAAATTATGGTATGTGAATGTTATGGAATATTATTCCTCTGTAAGAAACGACCAGCAGGGTGATTTCAGAGAGGACTGGAGAGATTTGCATGAACTGGTGCTGAGCGAAGTGAGCAGAACCAGGAGATCATTGTACACAGCAACAACAAGACTATATGATGATCAATTCTGATGGACATGGTTGTCTTCAACAGTGAGTTGATTCAAACCAGTTCTAATGATCTTGTGATGAAATAAGCTATCTACAGCCAGGGAGAGGCCTGTGGGAACTGAAAGTGGTTCATAACATAGCACTCTCACTCTTTTTGTTGTTGCTTGCTTGCACTTTATTTTGTTTCTTTTTTTCTTACTGATTTGATTTGATTTTTTTTTGTGAAGCACAATTATTGTACAAGTATATATGCATACATTGGATTTAACATATATTTCTACCATGTTTAGCATATATTGGACTACTTGCCATCTAGGGGAGGATGTGGGAGAAAGGAGGGAAAATTGGGGCACAAAGTTTTGCAAAGACTAATGTTGAAGAACTGTCCATGCATATGTTTTGAAAAATAAAAAATTCCAATTAAAAAAAAAGAAAAAACAAAAAGAAAGCAGTATATTTTACAGGAAATCTATCCAGATATCCTAGTGGCCTCTCTCTCAAACTACTTTGTAGTTCATTGTTTGTTATATAGATTTGCATTTATTAACTTTGTATTAATGCTGTATATATGTATGTACTTGTTATTGTACTTAGAATGTAAGGTCTTAGAAAAAAAAAGGATAGTTTTATTCTTTGTACTTGTATTCCCAGCAAATAGAATAGTACCTGGCACAGGGTAGGTGTTTAATCATCAAATGAGATATTTCTAAAGTGTTGATCCCAGTACCTGACACATAGTAGGTATTGTAATTGTTCAGTTCTTTCAATTGTGTGTGATTTTTCATGACTCCATTTGGGATTTTCTTGGCCAAGATATTGTAATGAATATAAGTAAAATAAATGTAGATATTTTATTAAATATAAATAAAAGCTTACCTCTGGTTCCTAAATTACCTTTCTTCTCAATAAATTCTCATGTTCTCAAATATTCTTATTGATTTATTAGCTTTCCAGCCCCATTGCAAGGAAACTTGGACAAGTGAAGTATAAAATATAATATTAATCTCAGAAGATTCTTATAAGGAAAGTGTTTAGGGATTCCTTGTTTCCATTATTAATGATAATATTTTATCATTCAGTCAGTTTGGTCTATTGGAGTTTTGAGTTAAAAGCCCTAAATTCAAATCCTGTATCCATCTCTTACTATGTAACCTTGGACACTTTTCTTAGTTTCAGTTTCACAGAATCATTGAATCTGGAAGGGATCCCAGTAGCCATTTAGTTCAACTCATAAGCAAAGGCATCCCCTCTGTAATATATCCAATGAGGGCTCCCCCAGCCTCCATCTGAAAACCTTTAAAAAGGAAGAAAGTACCCACTCCCTGCCAAGTCAGCCCATTCCACCTTGGACAGCTCTCACTGAGAGGAAGTGATTTCCCAACATTAAGCCTCAATCCATTTCTTTGAAACTTCTTCCCATTGATCCTGGATCTACCCTCTAGAGCCAAACAAAAGTCTTCATTTCTAATTTCCTGTCAGTAAATCGAGGTGGTGGACTTAACTATATATAAAGTCTATTCCAACTACAAATCTATGATTTTCTAATAGCAAAATCTTTTAATGGTAATAAATGACAAATAGGGAAATTGCTGTGATGATTAAGATCAAGAATTAGGGATGTGAGAAGTTGGGGATGGGATTCTTGAAGTTTTTGAATCTAAGGCAAAAGCAGCTGCTTCCTCTATGTGTAGAAGGAACATATGTGTCCTCTAGGTTTACATCTTCCTCTTTTTCTTTCAAACTTAACAACTGATTCATTCTTTTAGACTTCCCTCAAGATTGACTCACTTGTTCAAAACCCAAGGAGTCTCAAGCTGACTTGTGAAAACAATAGAAATATATCCTATTTTTTAGTGTTCAAAACTTTGTCTTTATGATAATTTCCTAAAATAGCATAGTGTGTTGAATTGATAATAATAGTAATAATAATAATAAGAGCTGACGTTTATATATCACTTAAAGAGAAGCTAGGTGCTACTGCAATGGAATGTTATGAAGGCCTTAATTTGCTCATCTGTAAAATAATCTGATGATCTCTAAGGTCTCTTCTGATTTTTTGATGCCATGAGCTAAGTAAGAAGTATAAATATTATTCTTTTTATTTTGTAGAAGGAAAACCTGAGATTCTGAATGTCTTGCCCTTGATCACACCTAGGAATTATCTAAGTCAGGAAATCTGTATGGCAAGCTCAATTTGAATCAAAGATGTGATATAGCCAAGAAAATAGTGCAAGGTTAATCTCATTTTTTCTTAAAAGAGGGATAGTTTCTGGGAATAAATAGCGGCCTTCTCTCTGTTGATCATCTCTGGTCTGGAAAATTGCAATAGCCACTGGTGGGTCTTCTTGCCTCTTTTTTGACTTGGTTATCTTCCACTCAAATGCCAAAGTGATCTCTCTAGAATTAAGTCTGATAATGTCACTCCTTATTCAATAAATGCAAATGGCTTCCTATTACCTCCAGCATCAAATATAAAAAGCTCTCTGACCTCCACAACTTTTCTTCTTCCAACCCTTATACTAATCTTTTTCCCCTGAGGCAATTGGGGTTAAGTGACTTGCCCAGGGCCACACAGATAGGAAGTGTTAAGTGTCTGAGACCAGATTTGAACTCAGGTCCTCCTGACTTCAGGGCTGGTGCTCTATCTACTGTGCCACCTAGCTGCCCCCTTCCAATATTCTTGTAATACTGCTTTCCTCTCATTGCACTATCTAGCCACACTAACCTGCTTATTGGTCTTTCCAAAGGACAATCCATTTGGGTCTCTTTTGCATTTGTTGTCCCACCCATACCTGGATCTCAACTTTAAGACTTCCTTCAAATGCAATTTTCCTGGGAATGGTATCATGGTCCTTCCTCCCCCTAGATGCTACTTAGTGGACAGATTGGGAGATGGGGTCTTAACCCAATTTTTGTCATGGAACTCTTTGGCAACTTGATGAACTTATAGACCCTCCTTTGTCAGAATAATATTTTAAATGCATGAAATAAAACACAAGTAAAAATGTACCATTTTCCCCATCCAATTTCCCCTCGAAATCTGTTCATGGACCTTTCCCATCTACTTTGTATAAAGCTTGCAAAATTATTTATATGGTGTCTCATCTGCCCCCCTCTCTCTGATAGAATATAAGCTCCTTTAGGACACCCACTGTTTTCTCTTACTTTGTATCCTATATATTTAGCACAGTGCCTGGGATAGTGCTTACCGATGTCTGGTGGTTTGCTCAGTTACATTGATTAGTGTCTCTACGCTTTGCCCTAGTCAGAACATGTCTGAACTTTGTTGTTGACATTCATTTTCCCTTCTTTTAATATACATATCCTGTAATAACATATATTACACTTTTCTGTAAATATAGCTTCTCCCTCTAGCAGAGAGCAAGCCCCTTGAAGCCAGGAACTATTCTTGAATTTCTTATACACACTTTGTATCTTTCCCTGTGGCTCACACAATTCCCTGATCACAGGAAGCCCTAAAAAGTGTTAGTTGAATGACTGAGTAAGTGAACTCTATAATCCAACAGGGAAAAAGAAAGAACTTTTTTTCATTAAATCAGACCTAATCAATGGAAGCTGGTGATGCTGCTTCAGTCCCACCCTGAGCTCTGGGGAACAGATGGAGAATGGGCCAAGCAGATGGAAAAACTCTGTCTTCCAACAGAAATTATTTGTAAAGTTGGAACCAGTCAGAGTGAATATTTTGAATTAGGAAGATGAAATATTGCAAGATTCACAACAAGGCCATAAAATTAACTAATGCACTACAAATATCCACGTCACTGGGACCCAGGGAGTCAGGAGAAAGAAAAGGGGGCTTTTGCAAATGGCTCAAACAAATAAATTATTTACATGTCCCCTCTAAAGCTCAGCTCCCGTCCAGCTGTTCTGGTCCATGGCATCATCACCAGCATAGCAGCTGTTCCCATGGCAGAATTCTTTTTCGTTCTGGTCATATTTTGCCAGTCCTCTCCAACCTATATAGTAGACTTTCTCCTGATCCCAAAACTCATCCCTTCCCTTCTTCCAGAAAAGAAAGATGAGTTCCCAGATTGGTTCCTCAAGAAGTCAGGATAGTCGTTTCGCTTTGAGATTATATCCCATTTACCTTGTTAATATCTTGTAGATCAATAGTTATTCACAGATTGTCTTCTCTGAATAGATTGTGAGCTCCTTGAGATCAGGGACCCATATTTTTGCCTTTCCTCATATTTCCAGTTGCATTATAGCCTCTAGACATCATAATGACTGGGACTTTTGCAGTCAGGAAGACCTGAATTCAAATTCATCATCAAATATATTTGTCTTAGCTTCTTATCTATAACATGAAAAAAAGGTTTCACCTACCTTACAGGGTTGTGGTGACAGCAAATGAGACAGCAAATGGAAAGTTTGCCTCAGCTTCCTTATCTGTAAAGTGAAAAAAAAGAGTAGCATCTACTTTACAGGATTGTGGTGAGGAGCAAATAAGATAGCAATTGGAAAGTGTTTGGAAATTTTTAAAGAAGTATAAAACTATTTGTTTTTATTGTTGTTGCTTTTTTTTTAATCAAAGTGCCATATAGTAATCTGATTAAATGAGTGATTTGTCAGAAAATAAATTCAATCTCCATCTATAATAGTGTTGAGTTCCATCTCCATAGTGAGAAACCTAGCCTGGAAAATATTTTCTTTCCCCTGCTTTCACAAGGGTCCTACATCAACTGAAGGAAAAAGCTGAAGTCGTTGAGAAAGGACTGTGGTTGGACATGAGAGTCCATAGACCATCATCGCCATCTTATTAGATCACATTCATCTAGTTGTTGTTCATCCTTCATTTTCCAAGAGGACCAAGGACACCATTGGTGATATCTTGACTCAGGTATGACAGATTTAGGCGAGACAAAGTTGCACAAGGCCAGCAGTATCATCCTGTCTTCCAGGGGCATCGAAGTCCAGTGGCAAGTCAAAAGTCAAAGGGACTGACAATGGTGGGGGAATGCAGTGGATGAAGCTCTTTAAGTGCTTTACAACTCTGCTTCAGCTACCTTCAGAGCTGTTGGATCAAATGGTTCCCAACCACCCATTCTGCTAGGGAAATTCTTCATGCTCTTGAGTTAGACACCCTCTTAACTCATAGGTAGGCCTGAGACTTGCCAGTTCCCTCCACTTGTTTTAGCTCATTTTCCAAGACTGTTGTATCAGGGTGTGGCCACTGAACATGCTGACATGAATAACTGGTATCCATTAAATGTAGATGAGCAGCCTTGAAAATGATGAGGCAAGCCCTCACACCAGAAGTGCTGGTTCACCCTACACAGCCTAAGGCAGGTAATGAAGTCATTAAATCTATTTTACAAATAGGGAAACTGAGTCCCAGAATGGTTTGTGGCATTTCTCTTCAATGGTAGAGTCATAGGATTAGATGGTAATTTTGCAACACTGAGGTTTAGAAAGGGAAAAGGTAAAGGGAAGAGGAGAAGAGAATGAGCACTTATGTAGTGCCTACTGTATATCAGGCATCGTGCTAAACCCTTTATAAAACATTTCATTCATTTCTTACAAGAACCTTGTGAGCAGATGCTGTTATTATCCCCATTTTACAGGTGAGTAAACAAGGGCAGACAGAGACTCATCAAAAGCCGGTAAGTCTCTGAGGCCAGATTGACTCAGGTCTTCCTAATGCCAGGCCCAATGCTCTATCCATGTTGAGATTTCAGGTGATGAGTTTATCCTGACTGGAGCGTCTTCTTCTTTAGAGTCCATAATGAATAGAGCTGCAGATGCAAAGTGGAGACTTAGACTTCTGACTCTAAATATAGTGGTCTTTTCATTAAGAAGGGAGAAAGAAAATAAAGGGGACAATCATTTATTAAGCACCTATTATATACCAGGCATTGTGAGGATATAAATATAAGCAAAAAAAAGCAATTTTCATCATTGAAAAACTGACTTTCTAATAAAGGAAGAGGAAACACTAAAAGGACCTGAAAGGGAGCATAGTTAAAAAAGACAGGAGGAGAGAAATCTGAGATGATTTAAAAGTCTAGAAAGTGAGGATGATAGCTGGAAAAAAAGGATGGCAAGCTGTCCTGGAGCCCTTCATAAAATGGAGGCTCTAGGAAGAAATCAACAATGAGAAGCTGGAAGGACCTAGCCCTGGAAAATTTCTTGATGAGCAGACTGCAGGAGTGGGAGGAATATGTAGGCCCTGGGCGAAGTTCTAGTGTGAGACAATCTTAAAGGCATGGTTATACAATCCAGAAGGTCAGAAATATACAACTGGGGAAAGCTTGCTTAGCTCCTAAAGGACAGGGACCAGATCTCAAGCACCTTGGAAGCACCCACAGCATCCCTATAGGGTCTTGAATATAGTCAGAGTGCAATAAATGGCTTTAGGAAGATCAGAGCAGCCATAATGAAAACTGGAATAAATTTGAGAGATTTTGGCATAGAGAGAACTGGTTCTGAAATCATGTGGACCTGAGTTAAGCTAATCAAGTAATCAACAAAAATCTCAGTAAACCCTGTGTTGGGGCCTGAGTGGCAAAGCAAAATCAATTGGCAGGGGGCCAAGCCAAGTCAATAATGGGCATGCTGAACTAAAGCCATTAATCCGGACCAACAAATTGGTGTTGATACAAGTTTTTATCATTTTAACACAAGAAGAGACTTCAGAGGAAATCTAATGCAACTTCCAACTTCCTTTTAATGGATAAGAAAAGAATGCAGGAAATTATGAAATGAATCTGGGATGATAGTTCATGTAGATCAGAGGGACCCCAAGAGATTTGAAAGTATCTTCCTCTTGTAAGGGTCATAAACTCTATGACCCTTACATAGGGAGATGAAGCCAGATCTTCTAATTCCAGATCCAGTTGGAAGAACTATGAAAACACAATATTGGAGCTGGGACGCGTTCCAAAATAGGGGTTTTCATAACTTTCTAGATTTGATGTTAGAAGAGACTTCAGTGGACATCTAGACTTAGCTCCTCATTCTACAGGGAAGGAAATTGAGGTCCAGGAAGATTTAGTCATTCAAGTAATAAAGAAATAAAGATTAGAGGCAAAATCTGAACCCAGGCCCTTTGACTCCAGGAACAGAATTCTTCCTGTTGTACCACAGTGCCACCACAGGGCTTATTTAAGATCACACAAATATATAGTGGAAGAATTAGGACTGAGTTCAAGTTTGTCTGGCTCTGGTGTTTAGGTAGCTAGTCCTGGAAATCAGGAGAATCTGAATTCAAATATGGCTTCAGACACTTACTCGCTGGATAACTCTGGGCAAGTCACTTAACTCAGTTTTCCTCATCTATAAAATGATCCCCAGAAGGAAATGGCAAACTTGTCCAATATCTTTACAAAGAAAACACCAAATAGAATAGGGTATGGCTGAAACAATTCAACAATCACAGCAGTTCCCTGGCTCTAAATCCAGTATTTTTTTTTACAGTATACCATGTAAAAGTGAGGAAATGGAGGATATGGCCTGGGGTCACACAGTTAATAAGAGGTTAACTTGGGTTGGAACCCAGTCTTGGCTTTCCGAGTACATGTCTCTTCCCTTTTGGTACCCCTAAGTCTTTACTGTGTCTCTCCATTTCCCCTTTGCATAGTGCAGGAGCCAAAAAAGTTCTATTTGGTCTGGCTCTTTAGAGTGGGAGGTTTTCCATAGCAGCAATAGCCCATAAAACCAAACTCTGATTTCTCCTTCCCAGCTTTGGGTTACCATGTTTCTTGTTGGCCAACAGCGCCCTCTGCTGCCCTGTGCCGAAAACAGCAGCCTCAGACCCATTTTCCTGCAGGCTCTTTTAACATAATGCTTTTGTGTAAACCATCCTTCACTCCTCAGAATTCAGCTTCTCCAGTCTAGGAAATTGCTGCAATGCACTAATACTATCAGTGATGCATTTCCTCTGTGGCTGACTCATGATTTAATTTTTTTTTTTTTTTTTTTGCCAAAATGAACCATCCTTCTAGATCGTTAGCATTTGAATGGCTAAATCTTCTGCAAGACCCATTAGAAGCAGCCATCAGCACTCAATAGGAACTGAGGAGCCTGTTTCTTTCCCTAGCAAAGCGACCAAATTGTATCATTATAACAAATTGTTCCCATCAGCCAATCGCTTTGTAATGTGTCTTTTCTCAAGGTAAACTCATTTGTCTTGTAGAACAGATGGTAAAAAACAAAAAGCAAAAAACAAAATGAAAACAAGATGAAAAACCATATATATATATATAATTATACATACACATACATATTATATACATATCTTGTATGTATGTGTGTATATATATATATATGTATATAGATGTAAAAGAGAGATGGAGGGAGAGACAGAAGTAGACTGAAAGAGCCTGGTTACTTTCCTTACTTAATTCCTCCTAGAACTGCACAGTACAGAGACCAGCAGCCCCCAGTGGGGTCCCAACCTTCCAGACTTGTCCTGAGACACAGCAGACCCTTATGTCTGGTGGAAAAACATAGCTGTTGTGGGCAAAGTGTTCTAGAATGCAGATTTATGGGGTCCTAAAGGAGGAACACAGGTGGGGATGCATTGGGCTTCCTCCTGTACTGGCCGTTGATGGACTGGTGTAGCTTGTAGCTTTGGCTTTGACAAGTCCAAAGATGGGCCTTGACCCTCCAGTGCTTCTGCAGGCAGGTCTCCCAAGCCTGGTGTTTTGCATGAAGGAGGAAGGAAAAGGAGAGCCTGGCCCTGCTGCCTGTTTAACCTTCAGATCTCTTAGAAGACTCTTAGAACCTTCATTATCTCATTTGTAAAATGGGGACAATCATTGTCATACTTCCTTCTGGAGATAAAAATTTCTAAAAGTACTTACTTAGCATACAGTAGGAACTTAATTAGTGCTTGTTCCCTTTATCTACCCCCCTCCCATCCTCTACTCCTGGCTTTCTGGAGTAAAGTGCTTTGGGAACGTTTAAATGGTCTAAATTTGTAAGTTATTATTGCAAGATGGCCCAGGATGGGAGGGGCAGGTAATGTAGAGAAGAAAAGAGAAATCAGTTAATTGAATTTTTAAAATAAGCTTGGAGCAAACCTGGAATTTGAATCCAGGTTCATCCTCCTCTTGCTTCCTCCTTTCCCATCCCCTCCTCTCTCATTCTCTCTTCCTCTACCTCCTTCCCTCTGATTTATTACTGAGAATCTTTGAAAGAGAACAACACTTGACATCTTTATAGTGATTTACATCTAATCCTTTTCATTCCCAATTTACAGATGAGGACACTAGACCCAGGAGAGAGGAAGCCAGGACCACAGCCACACAGAGCTCTCAGTAGCAGAACTGATGTTCAAGCCAAAGGCTCCTGCCACCGAGCACATGTTCTCTCCCTTTCCAGCTTTGGCTTTGAAGCCAGAAATGAGACTCAGTTAAATGACTGGCCTAGGTCACACACAGAGGGCTTCAAACCCTATTTTCCTCAGCTCCAAGTCAGCAGATCATTCCCAGACTTTCCAGACATGCAGGAGCTCTCCCCACAATGTCTCTGAGGGTGCTTTGGCAAGCTCCTGGGCATCTCTGTGCATCCCTATGCAGGGTGTGCATGGGCCAGCTTACCATTGCCTTGTGCAAATCCATTGCGTTCCCCAACAACTCGCATCTTGCATATTTAGAATTCATGGTGTTAATATGGCAAACATCTGCTCTCACTATTAAACATGTCATGGTAACCATCACACTCCCAGAAGTCATCGCTACCAGCACTGGTAATAATCGCAGTGTCAGAAAGAGAGAAAGAGACAGAAAGACAGAAAGAGAAAGAGAGAGAGAGAGAGACAGAGACAGAGAGACAGAGAGACAGTGATAGAGACAGAGAAAGAGAGAGAGAAACATATATATATAGAGAGAGAGAGAGAGAGACAGACAGACAGACAGACAGACAGAAAGACAAAGAGACAGAGACAGAGACAGATGCAGAGACAGAGACAGATACAGAGAGAGAGAGACAGAGAGAGAGGAAAAGAGACAGAGAGAGACAGAAAGAGAGAAAAAACAGAGATAGAGACACAGAGAGACAGAGACAGAGAGAGACAGAGAGACAGAGATAGAGAGAGATACAGAGAGCGAGAGACAGAGAGAGATGGAGAGAGAGAGAGAGAAGGGGGAGGGAGTGAGGGAAATCTGGGTAGAATGATTGCATTGGAGCCCTCTCTTGGGGCTAGCACAGCTGCATCTCCCCACGACTTTCCTTCTGCCCTCCATGTCACAGGGTATTTTAAAAAATGCCGCTGCCATTTGGTGACCCCGTTTTCTTACTCTCTCTCCCTTTCCTATTTATTAGTTGTCTAATAATGGCAGGGGAACGTGTCATGTCTTTGCCAGGAAGGCATATGTGCCCCGGCATGGGCTTGTGACAGCTAACTCAGGAACAGCATCCTGGCTCTAGACAGACAGCTGGGGAGAGAGAAATTATTTTGATAAAGATCTAAGTGACATTGAACTTGAGTCAGAGGTTTCTTCCTTATGGCTCTGAAGAAAAGGGAGGAACCAAGGAGGGCAAAAGCACAGGGTGAGCGCCATGGGTGCCCTTTTCTAGACTCAGCTTCTTCAAGCTGGAAGGGGGCATCTAAGATCACTATGCCAACTTGTGTCTGTGGAACAAAGAATATCCCCTAAGATATGTCTGACAAGTGGTTATCTGGCCTCTGGATCAAGACCCCAGCCAAGGGGAATAGACTATTTGGTCCCTTGCCTGCTCAGCCAGCTCTGACAACATAGTGATGATACCTTCTGGCTACTTGGAATGGGTGGGCACAGCGTCCATGCCATCCTTTCCCATCTGGGCTCCAGCCAGAACAGTCAGCAGGCTCCAGTGAATCTGAGACACTGCCGAGAGGAGGAGACTTTGTGGATAAACACCTTGATTTTTAACTAGCTTCTTTCTGGGGAAATATGGACAACCTCCTGAGTTTCAGATCCAGAAGATCTTGAAAGGTAGAAGATGCAAGAACTTGCCTCTGATCCAGAAAAAGACAGCCAGAAACTGCTCTAGAATCTCTCAAGAAGGAAAATGAGCAGAATCATGTGTCTGACTGGATAGGGAATATTAGGTGGGCTTCAGAACCAGGTCTCTATGGCTTCTGGGGTAATGGATACAGCAGAAGCTTCTCCCCATCCATGTGTCCTTTCTTTTCTCCTCCCAAAGGACATGTGGTCAGACCTCTCTCTCTGCCATGCCTTTATTCTCTTCTGGAAGATGGGACAGTAAGGAATATTGTAGGTTCCTGTCTTCTCTGGGAATATAGTAGCTTTTGGGGAGATCAGAGAAGTGACCAGCTGTCACATTCACTCCTTTATCCCTGCCTCTGCTAGAACATGGGAAACCCAAGCGGCTTAGTACCAAGTTAAGACCATTGAGGCCCAGAAGAGGCATCCACTGACATATTTCAGAGCAGTAAGGAGGGGACAAGTCCTGGCTTCAGAACTCAGACCAGACTCCATTCATTACCTCTGTGTGGCCGTAGCAAGTTACTTTCTACTCTTGTCCTCAGTTTTCTTATTTTTAGAAATGAAGGGATTGGGCTGAATGTTCTCTAAGGACCCATCTAACATTGAGATTTTCAGAAACAATTTTGAACATTTTTATGGTAATCATTAAGATAATATTCTCTAAAGAAGTCATTTGTAGTAGATTTATGTGTTTGTTCTGCACTACAAATTTCCCAAACCTGTCTGTGTACTCATTAAATCTCTCTCTCTCTCTCTCTGTCTCTCTCTGTCTCTGTCTCTCTCTGTCTTTCTCTGTCTCTCTCTCTCTGTCTCTCTCTTCCTTTCTGTCTCTCTGTTTCTGTCTCCCTCTCTCTGTTTCTGTTTTCTTTTGTCTTTTTGTATCTCTTTTTCTTTGTTTTTTTTGTCTTTGTTTTTTACTTTCTATCACTCTGTTTCTGTATGTCTGTCTGTCTGCCTGTCTCTAGCTGTCTATCTTTCTCTCTGTGTCTTTCTCTGTTTTTCTCTCCCATTTCTCTTCCCCTCTCAATTATCTATATTTAAGTATTAGGACTTAGTAAACTAGGTCCTCCATTGGATGCTGTTAACAAAGATTCCTAGGTGACAACTTAGTTAACCCTTGACACATTTGATTTTTTCTGATCCAATTAATAGTTTCGGGTAGAGTCTTCTATTAAGTAGTCACTGGTTTTGTTCATGTTTGACTTTGCCTATGAAGCCATCAGTGATGTTAGTACCTTTCTTGTTCTTTCTTTCACATAAGACAAGCTAAGACCTGATTTGGGTTCCAGCCATTGACCTCCCACCCATTTATTTTTTCTTCCATAGGGTAGAGTCAATGACATTTGACAACATCGGGGACACCCAACTTGGATAGCATCACTGAGCTCTTTCTTTTGCTTCATTTTTTCTCCATTTATAAACCAGTGTGTGTGTGTGTGTGTGTGTGTGTGTGTGTGTATTTCCTTTACAGTGTTGGTTAAATCATCTATAAAGTCCATATCTGATACCTGTCCAAATTGGAAGAGAGTATATTCCCTACTCAGGACAGAGTACAAATCAATTTGAAAAATCAACAAGTAAGAAAGATCCATATGAAAACCTTTTGTTTGTTTTAGAACCCTATACACAACATTTAGGACAAGTAATAGGTTCCTGCTTAGGACAGGGAGAAAAGGGGCTGACATGGCCAATTATGAGATCCTAGAAGAAGAAACTAGAAATGTAGTGACATTTAATGACATTAGGGGTAGATTTCTGTTCTTTAGAGTAGCAAGACAACACCCTTGAGGTAAGTCCCAATCAGGAACTGCTCTCCCAGCTTCTGTGTGCTTGAATGTCAGAAGGAAGAATCCTTGAGAAAGACAGAGACAGAGACAGAGACAGAGACACAGAGAGACAGAGACAGAGACACACAGAGACAGAGAGAGACAGAGACAGAGAGACAGAGAGACAGAGACAGAGACAGAGAGGCAAAAGACAGAGAGAAAGACAGTGAGACAGACAGACAGAGAAAGAGACAGGGAGGCAGAGAGAGAGACATAGAGAGAGAATGTGAGGGCTGAGTCTGTGCACCAGAGTACAAATATTTCCTCACATACATTACTCTCTACATTACTCTCTACCAAATCAGTCTTTTTCAACCTTAGATTCTTCATCTGTAAAATGGGCATAATAATAGCACCTGCCTCCTAAGCTTGTTAAAAGGATCAAATGAGATAATGAATCTAAAATCAGTAAAATTAGACTCAATATTCTTTAATATCTTTTTCAGCTCTAAGCCTATGTGTATGATATTACTAGACTAATTGGTGAGGGTAGGGGATGAGCATTGTCCTATAATAGTATTGGATGTCTCTGCTTGTAAGGAAGTCTTTTCCTTACATCTTTCAAACAGTATTCATAACTCGGTCCTTCACCATTCTTTCCACCATGCTCTGGACACTCTCTAGCTCCTCAATGACCCTCCTAGAGTATAACACCCAGAATACAATCCAAGAGCTCCGATGTTGTCTGAAGTGTTTGAAAAAGGTACTTGAAGAACAAATATATACATAGATGCACACATACACACACACGTGTGTGTTAGGTCATTTCTGGAGGAAGAAAGCACCAATGCCACTGAGTATCAAAGATAATGAAAAGCACCTTTGAAGATGTGGAACCTGAACCAGACATTGAGGATTTGTGCTATGTTAAGACTGGACATATCAGGACATAACAGTCAATTCTAGCTAAAACTCATGAGAATTATGTGAGGTCTCCAGATCATAATTAGTGACTGAGCGAGACACTAAATGGGCCTTTCTGACTCCATGTCCAAGGTTCTATCTGCTTCACCACTACCCCATCTGCCTTTAAAGACAGATATGAAAGTACAAGATGTATGTGGGGGATGAAAAATGGTACCATGTGTCTGAAGCAAAGAAAAAGTGGAGAGGAATCAAATGACATAAAGCCAGAAATAGAATATGTCCAGATTATAGAGAACTTTGGAAACCATGAAAAAGATTATGAATTTTATGCAATGGAGAAACAAATGATTACAAAAAGGTTGTAACATATTGTAAATAAGGAATTATGAAGGAAAAGGTAAATAAAGGAGGTCATTAAAGGATTATAAAAGTAAAAAGAAGATGATTTGGACATAAAGTATCATTAGACAGCCTACATGTCCCAATGGGATGCTTCTAATGTCGATAGAAAGGGAGGAACCTCCTCCCCCAACACATTGGGTGATTTCCCATTAGTGAATTTATAGGATATTACAGACAAGATGTGTACAGAACAGACAGAGATAGATCAATCATGAACTAGGAAGAGGAGATTATAAATATATTTTGAACATTTTAGTATTGAATCAATAATTATTAAATGAATTTATTAATCCTTTATCATATATCAGACATTGTTCAAAATATTGAAGATGGAAAAAAAGGAAAAAATATAGTCCCTGCCCTTCTGGAATTCACCTTCTAATGGGGGAGATGATAGACAAATGAATGTGTACAAGCTAGATATTAAATATGTCATAAATGAGATGGAGAGATGGATGGATGGATGGATGGGTGTACATCTGAAGGTTAAATATTTGGGTTTATCTGATGTTACTCAGGGGAGCATGTAGAGAAATTAATGAAAAGAGAATATTAGGATTGTATGGGCTCAATCTCCTAATAATTAGACAATGTAACAGCCACATGGACCAAGCTGTTTCCTCTGTCCTGCTATAAATCCCTTCTGTTGCCATTTGCTATTAATGGGATGTTGCCAAACATATTTGCTGCCTCTTTGTCTTGGTGAAAACATGATGACAGCAACAAGTTCTGGAAGCTGAGGGTGAGAGTTGGGGGATTGTAAAGAAGAAAATGGTAGAAAAAGACAATGGTGTCAAATTCAGCTGCTGAGTTGAGCTAAAGACCAAAGCTTTGGTCTTCTCAACAGCTAAGAGCTCTAGGCTTGTCTTTCCTTTAAGACATTTTATCTTAAACAATAATACCCCTCCTTGGTCACTCTCTATATAGATATTTTGTTATTGTTGTTATTAGGTTGTTTTGGTCATGTCCTACTCTTCGTGTTCCCATTGGAGAGATTTGCCATACCTTATCCAGTTCATTTTACATATGAGGAAACTGAGGCAAACAGAGGTGAGTGATGTACCCAGGGTAACCCAGTGAGTGTTGGAGGAAGAGATTTGCACTTAGGAAGAGAAGGCTTCTTGACTTCAGGACTGAGTCACCAAGCTTCAAGTGATAGACAAAGACAGAGATGGTCTGAATCTCTCTCTCCATAAGTTTACATACATATACATACATACAGTTGGACACATATACTGCACATATAGACACACACACCTATATATGTATATATATATGTATATATATATATACATATATAGGTGTGTGTGTGTGTGTGTGTGTGTGTGTGTGTGTGTGTGTGTAACTCCAAAAGTCCAAAGCCTTTCACTAGTAAGAGGGAAGATTGGGAGCTTACATAGCAGAAGAGAATGAAATGAATCAACAGGGGATGGGAAGAGGTGGATTGTGTCAGATTGATTGTGTCAGGGACAATCTGCATGACTGACTATTGCAGGGAAGTTGAAATGTACCCATCTGATAGGCTGATCATACACATATTCCTGGGGATTAGGCTACATATTCCTAGAGGGTCATGGCCCCCACTTTGGAGTCTGTAACTCTAGAACAATGGGAAAAACTGAAGTAAGTGTTAATTGGTTATTTAAATGAGATTAATAGGAGCTGTAGATAGTATGGTAGAGACAGGATAAACCTATGATGTTTTTCTCCCATCTCCATCTGTTTTTTTATTAATTTTTTTTAATTTTCAAAACACATACATAGAGTTCTCAACATTCACCCCTGCAAAACCTTGTATCCTAAATTTTTTCTTCCCTTCCATGCCCCACCTCCCCTAGATAGCAAGTAATCCAATATATGTTAAACATGTGCAATTCTTCTATATATATTTCCACAATTATCATGCTAAATAAGAAAAAAATCACAAAGGGAAAATGGGGAAAAAACTAAATTCAAACAAACAACAACAAAATAGCAAAAATACTATGCTGTGATTCATCCTCAGAGCCCACATCCTCTCTCTGAGTGCAGATGGCTCTATCACCAGTCCATGGCACTGGCCTGAATCACCTCACTGATGAAAAGAGCCATGTCCATCAGAATTGATGATGGTACATTCTTGTTGTTGCTGTGTACAATATTCCCTTGATTCTATTCACTTCATCCACATGAATTCATTTAGGTCTTTCCAGTCCTTTCTAAAATCATCCTGTTGGTCATTTCTTATAGAACAATGATATTCCATCACATTCACATACCCGTAAATTATTCAGCCATTCTCCAACTGATGGGCATCCACTCAGTTTCCAGTTCCTTGCCCATGCAAAAAGGGCTGCCACAATTTTGTCCATGACCTCTGTCTGTTAAAATTCAACCTCACCTCAAATATCCAAATGCTACAACCTTCATAAAATCTTTCCTGATTCCTCCAACCAACTATGATCTCTCTCAAGCAGAATCAAAAGTTCTTATCTGGGTCCTTCAGAGAGCCTCACACATAAATGATTGTTGCAAATGAAGACAAAGAAAATTAACTTAGACTCCAAACTTTTCAGATTCTACTGTTCAGTAAGAAGTTATAATACATATCAATGAGCTAAATTAAAGTGAGAGAAATGTAAAATAAATTAGGGAAAACTTCCTGGAGGAAGGAGCAATAAGTTTAAGAACCCTCCTCCTCCTTTCCCTCCTCCTCTTCCTCCTCATCATTTATATGGTGCTTTAAAGTTTATAAATAAAGTTTGTTTTATATATCTTAACTTGATCCTCACCACAGCCCTGTGATATAGGTGCAATTATTATTCATATTTGAGAAAATCGAGATACTGAGACAAAAGACTTACTTGTCTTGGGTCATACAACTAAGATGTATCAATCAATAGGTAGGGTTTGAACTCATCTTCCTGACTCCAAGTCTTATGTACTATTCACTATACCACCTAGCTTCTTTTAAAAATTTAGATAGGATTCTATAAACAAAGAATGGAAAAGAGAATGTTATAGGTGGTCAAAATATACAAACACATTTCTTAAAATAGTAATTCCAAACCTCTAGGAGAGGTTGCTGTAAATCACTAAGATTATAATAGATATTATCTCTAGGATAGAAATCACTAAGATTAACAGGAAAGGAAGAAAACTCAAACAGTTCTGAGGTTTCATCTCATAAATAAAAAAACTAGTTAGGATGACAAAAGAGAAATTATCCATATTGTCAGCCTTATAGAAGCGCTAATGCATTGTTGGTGGAGTTGTGAAATAGTCAAACAAGTATGGAGAGCAATTTAGCATTATGTTCAACATATACCTAAAATTTCCACTCCATTTAAATATGCTTAATCATTACTAAGTCAGACAGAATAAAAAGTCTCATATGCAAGAAGACATTTATATACTTTTTAATAGTAGTAAAGAATTGTAAACAGGTTCCTGTTGATTATGGAAGGGCTAAACAATTTGTGCTGCATAAATAAAATGGAGCAGTATTGCTCCCTAAAGAAAAGTAAATGTGCAGACTTCAAAAAAAGAATTGGGAGATCATATGAGCAGACACAAAGCAAAATAAGGAGAATCAGCAGAACAATCTACAAATGACTACAAATATTTAAACAACATTACTAAGAAGAAAAAAGAATACTCACAACTAAAGTTTGTGAGATTAAAATGACCAAGGTTAGCTTTAGAAAAGGATTTAGAAAACTATTTTCCTTTTCTTATTAATTTTTATTGACTTTTTTATTTTTAAAACATATGTATAAATTATTTTCAACATTCATTCTTGCAAAACTTTTTATTCCAAATGTTTTCTCCCTCCCTTTTCACAAGTCCTCCCTTAAACAGCTAATAATCCAATGTATATTATACATGTGCAGTTCTTCTATACATATTTCCACAATTATCTTGCTGCCCAAGAAAAATCAGATCAAAAAGGGAAAAATAAGAAAAAAAACTAAGCAAGTTAATAACAACAAAAAAGATGAAATTCCTATGTTGTGAACCATATTCAATCCCCACAGTCCTCAGTCCTCTCTCTGGGTACAGATGCTCTCTCCATCACAAGACCATCAGAATTGGCCTGAAGCACTTCATTGTTGAAGAGAGCCATGTCCATCAGAATTGATCATCGTATGTCTTGTTGTTGCCGTGTATAATGATCTCCTGGTTCTGCTCATTTCACTCAGCATCAGTTCATGCAAGTCTCTCTAAGCTTCTCTGAAATCATCCTGCTGGTCGTTTCTTACAGAGCAATAATATTCCATAACATTCATATATCATAATTTATTCAGCCACTCTCCAAATGATGGGCATCCATTCACTTTCCAGTTTCTTGCCACTTCAAAAAGGGCTGCCACAAACATTTGTGCACATGTGGGGCCCTTTCCCTCCTTTAAGATCTCTTTGGATATATGGTCTCCTTTTCTTTGCAGAAGTAAGGATTGAATTTCTGGAACAGTTGATATTCAGATTAGATTTTCTGAACTAATATTTTTTCTCCTTTCGGTTTTCTTTTTTCAAAACCATTCCTCTGCTGCTTTCAAAACCTTGCACTTTCCTTGGAGCCTGAGATCTTATGGCCTTGGATTATCCCATCATGATGCAGCCTTCATAACCTAGGCAATCCCTTCTTCAGACTCAGCCTCTTCTCCCGTTGGCAAGTTCCTCCTGGGGCCTCCATTTTAAGAAGAGGCTTATGCCAGCCTTCATTCTCCTCCCAACTCTGGTTCTTGTACACATTTCAAAACCAGGCTTCCCTACTCATCCTTTCACTTCCCTTTTATGTGTTATCTTTCTCCATAAAGGAATGAAGCACTTAATCTGGACAGGGAACATTTTCTTTTTTGCTTCTATTTGTTTATTTTTGGGTTTAATTTATGGAATAAAACATTTCTATAACATAATACAATAAAAGAGATGATTGCACATAGAACTGAAAACTTACTATATACAACTTTTTCTTTATATACCAAATGTAGCTATTTCTTTTAAATATAAGTTATCACACAAATTGCTTTTTTCTGTTTTTTTCTTCCCTCCCTCTTCTTCCCCCCATGACCATCATTAGACACAAATAGATAGGGATATATGTGTGTGTGTGTATGTATGTATAAAATTCTTTATACATGCTCATATTTATCAGTTCTTTTCTGGATGAAGATAACATCTTTTTTGTATGTCCTTTATAGTTAATTAGGGTATATATAGTAGTCAAAATACCTTATTCACTGAAAGTTGTTCTTAAAACAACATTGTTGTTACGTTCTTTTCCATTTTCCCTAATCATCTTTGGAAATAGACCCAGCAATGGTATTGTTGGGTCAAAGGGAATAATAAGAAGTTTAACAACTCTTTGGGCATAATTCCACATTGTTCTCTGAAATGGTTGGATCATTTTTACAATTCCACCAATAATGAAGTAGTGTCCCCGTTTTTACACATCCTTTCTAACATTTTTTTTGCTTTCCCTTTCACTTACTTTAGTCAATCTAGTAGATATGAAATGATAACTCAATCTTGTTTTAATTTGCATTTTTCTAATCAATAATGATGGACAGCATTTTTATATGACTATAAAATATTGTGATTCCTTCACTGGAAAACTGCCTGTTCATATCCTTTGGCCATGGAAAATTGCTTTTATTTGTTTCCCTATGCTATGGAAAATTCATGGCATATAGTAAGTGGTTAATAAATGCCTATTTCCTTTCTTCATTTTTTTTACTTGGAATAGTTGTTTGTGTAAGGGAAGGAGGGATTTTTAGAAAATTAAGAGAATATAAAACAAAGTATATCAAAATCTTTACACACACACACACACACACACACATATATATATATACGAAGACAGATAAGACAAACAAGACAGATAGACACAGACATAGAAAGAGAGAGAGACAGACAGACAGAAAGAGGAAGCTAGGTTGAAGATATAGATGATAGATGATGGATAGATAGATAGATAGAGAATAGACAGAGATCAAGACAGATGATGTAAAACATTAGATATGTAAAAGAATGAGCAAAGGCAAAAGGGTTTGGGGTAGTATAAGACATATTAGGGAAACAAAGAATTAACTAATAATGGCAATCTCAGGGTAATTGGAAGTTATCACAATATAAAATAATCATAGAATAATTGATTTAAAACTGGTCTTCTTCCTACCAGTTTCCATCTGAGGCTCTCATTTACATTTTTACAAAGGGGAAAAGGTTTTTGATTGTTTTTTTGTTATCCCCCCCCCCACCAAATGCCTCTTACACAATTTACTCCTTTATAACCTGTGATTCCCTCACTCTAACCCTCATGACTCCTTCCCCAGTAGGGTGTAGTCCACTTGATGTCTTTGTTTCTCCTCTCAGACTTGATGTGTCCTTATCATTGGTTTTCCTGGGATTAGGAAAGCTTCCATGTATGACCCCTGAGTACAGAGCATTTCAATTCATTTCTACTTCAAGACTCTATTTGGCCCTTGGTTGTTGACATCTGGACTCCATGCCCTAGATAAGTTCCACATCTCCTTTGAACCTGGGGGAGCTAAGAACCCAGTGTCTAGTGGTAAAAGTCATCTGCAGGTGATTAAGAAAAATGAAATAAATATAAGAACTGCTGAGAAGATGAATAACGTGGAGCCAGAAGCCTCAAGAGTTGATAGGTATTTGGTATCCACAGCTGAAAGCTCTCAAATCCCTTAACAAATGTGCTACCAGCTGGGATATGAAGGTGTTTTGTTTCATAGTTCTTCAAAATTTAAAGCTGGAAGGGAAATCAGGGCTGTCTGGTCTTGTCCAGGGGCCCTTAGCCTGGGATACGTAGACCCTAAAATGATTTGTAGATGGATTTTAGCATGAACTTGGAGGGGAGAAGCAGAATTCAATTTATCTTACTTTCATGGACTTTTAACTGAAATTTAGAATTAGGAATGTAGGCAACAACTGTTATTCTGAAAGGGGTCTGCAGGTCTCACCAGATTGCCGAAAGGATCCATGATACAAAAGAAAAGAATAAAACAAAAATAAAAACTCCCAATCCCGCACAATTAAGAGTCCCTGGTCTAGTCCAGCCCCCAACTGAATGAGAAGTAAACATACCCAACACACACACATACTCACATACACATTCACATGCACACACATATTCTACTCATATTCAATAAGCTGTCACCTAGTCTTTGTGAAGGGAATTTCATTTCCTGCCATTCTCCACTACCATTTAACTTTTGAAAAGCTATAATTACCAACACTGGTTTTCCTAATATCAAACCTAAATCTGTCTCTCCACATCTTCCACCCATTGTTTCTGGTCCTGCCCTCTGGGGCCAAACAGAACCAACTACATCTCTGTACATATCAATTCTTCAGACATTGGGTGACAGACATTTTGTTCTAATTAATGCATTAATTAATAAACATTTATCATATATCAAGTATACTAGACATTGTAAGGGATACTGGCAATATGAAGACACATGAAGCTTCTTTCCCTTCTCAGATTTCCCAACGCCTTATATCAAGTCATACCAGTCTTGATCACATTGCAGTCCTAATCCTCTTCACCTCAGTAGATTCCCTCCTTTTTGGAGAACATATGACAGTGCTCTGGAATCAGAAAACCTGAGTTTGAATCTTGCCTCTTTCAAATGAAAAACTACAGTTTTATGTCTTTTTCTTTCATACTATGAGTATGAAAATGCCCACTTCATATGGATGTTTGGAATAAAAATAGATTTCAGGAACAAAAAGGTAAAAGCAAATAGCCTGATGGATAATGGAATTTGAATCCAGATTCTCTCTCTCTCTTTCTCTCCCTCCCCCCCTCTCTCTTTCTCTTTCGGTATATATTATATATTATACATGTATATACATAAACTTTATAGTACCACTTGCTTTGATTCTCACTACAAGCTTGGGAATGGAAAAAAATACCATTACTACTATTATAGAATGAGGAATTTATTACAGAAATGAGGAAATTGAAGCTAGGTCATTTGACAGGAAAGTCACAAACATATTACATCCAAATTGGATCTGTCATGTATATGTTTTATTGTTCCCACTGTTCTGTGCAGAAAGGGGAGATTCATGAAGGAATAAGCAGTTGGAATAGGAGAATCTGGATCATTCATTGGGCTTCCAAAATGGATAAGGTTTAGGCAACATAAAAGAAAGAAATGTACTATGCTGTGGAAAAAAAAAACTACTAAATTACTCTAAACTAGAAAAGTGCTTTGAGTTCTTCTTAGGAAATCTACATTTCCTCTTCCACTCCCTCTTCATACTCCCCATGCTTCAGGACTAATGACATCCATTCCCAATATGGTGGTCTGTATGTAGGCTAGCCAATGTCAAGGGCACAGCCTACGGCCATGGAACAGGGTCTTTCTCTTCAGATCAAACCCTTAACCTGGGTCTCATTAACACCACTGGCCAGGACCAAGTTATACACAGAGCTTTGAGAACCCTGGAATAGATCCCAGCTGAAAGAGTTCCTTAGGCTATGTGGACATCTGTTCCTAAGCATTTTTTCCAGGCACCAGACCACAAAGAGCCCCAGACTCCTGGGGTGTGGATATATGGCCATTAGCCTCTGATTAGAAAAAGATGCAAAGAAAGAACACATTCTCCAAGTGTGATTTATGACTCTCTGAGGGTAGAAGTAGGGGGAACAATGGCCTATGTAATGGATGTGAGCTTAGATTCTTGATCAAAATTATAGGCTTCAAATAATGGCTTAGTAAAATAGTAGAGAATGAAGGAGACAACTTGGTTAAGTGGGTGGAAGGATGCCATCAGAGGTTCATAGATTTGGAGTTTGGGTAAGTCTTAGAGGTATTGATCTAAGCCAATGCCTTCATTTTACAAAGATGGAAACTCAGGCCCAGAGAGGTTAAGTGAACTGTCAAAAACCACCTAAATAATGTGGGAATAGCAGAATTTAGACTTGTGCCTTCCAATGGAAGATAGATTAATATAATTCTGCATGGCCTCAGAAGCCAGACCTAGGACCAATGGTTGGAAGCTGTAGGAAGTAGAATTTAGCTTAATATTAAAGTAAGTCATCTAATAGTAAGAGATGCTTAAGAATGGAATGGGATTTCTTAAGAATTGTTGATTGCACTATGACCAGGTATCTTCCAATGGAGGCTGGATGACTAAACATTTATTGAGGGATGTTGCAACAGTGAGTCAGGATTCAGGAGTTTTTCAGGATAGAATACAGATTTTCAGAATTGGAAGGGATCTTAGAGGCCATCAAGTCCATAACGTGCTCCTGTAGAAAGAAGCTATACCATAATCCAATTGGGAAGTAGTTATTCTGCATCAGTTTGAAGGCTTCCATTGAGAGGGAACCTGTAGTCTCCTGGAATAATTATATTGTTCCCACTGTTCTGTGCAGAAAGGGGAGATTCATGAAGGGAGGAGCAGTTGGAGTAGGAGAATATGGATCATTCATTGGGCTTCCAAAATGGGTAAGGTTTGGGCACATAGGAGAAAGAAATGTTATTGTTTTGCCATAATAATTGTCAGGAAGCATTCCTCTCTACAATTTACATGCATTCTAGCTCCCCCACACAAAAAGGAAAAAAACTTCCACAAATCTTCCACAAGATGAAATACACACACACACACACACACACACACACACACACACACACAATGTACACACAGGACTATAAATAGGAAGAGAATAGAGGCAGCACATAGGTAGTCCAGTGGAAAGAATCTTAGCTCTGCAATCAAAAGGAATAACTCAGATTCTTCATCTATGAAAATGAAGAGGATAGATTAGTTGGTGAACAAGATTTTATACATATACATATATATCCTTTATTTTTATTAAAACTTTTTATTTTCAAAACATATACGAGGATAAATTTTTAACATTAACCCTTTCAAGACCTTGCATTCCAATTTTCCTCCCTCTTCCCTCACCTCCTCCCCTAGATGACAAGTAATCCAATATATGTTAAACATCTAATATAGGTATACATATTTATACAATTTTCTTGCTACACAAGAAAAATCAAATCAAAAAGAAAAAAAAATGAGAAAGAAAATAAAATATAAGCAAACAACAACAGAGTGTGAAAATGCTATGTTGTAATCCACACTCAGTTCCCACAATCCTCTCTCTAGTTGTAGATGACTTTCTCCATCACAAGATCATTGGAACTATCCTGAACCATCTCATTGTTGAAAAAAGTCATCCATCAGAATTGATCATCTTATAATATTGTTGTTGCTGTATACAATGATCTCCTGGTTCCGCTCATTTCCCTTAGCATCAGTTCATGTCCAAGATTTTTTCCATCTTAAATCCTCTGTGCATGAGAGCTTCCACCAATTACCTTACTAAGTTTACATATGTTGGCAGTCTGTGATAGTTGAAAGATACTAGGGCCAAGTATTGTCTAAACTAAAAATGATTACATAAATGTGAAGCATGTTATTATTTGTCTCTTTGCCTCCACAAATTTCTGTTTTCATACTTTGCATAGGAGTGCTGAGTTATAATGGCTCTACCAACAATATGTGAGCTCTGGGATGATTTACCTTGTTGGTAATGTTTCTAATCAGATCCAAGTGGCAGAATGATTCTGTGTCCTGTGACTAATCCAGGTCAGAACAGAAATGCTTCTGTTAGGCTGACCAGTAGGTAGTGAATTCTTTGACCCAGGCAATCCATGAAACAAGGTATAAAATTAAATGTCCTATAGGTATAAAGATCTTAGGGGTCACTAAGTCCAATATTCTCTTCTTACAGATGAGGAAACTGAGGAACAGGGAAGTTAGACCCTTATCATAGGCCATAAAGCTAGTAAGGATCCAAAGAAGAATTTGAAACCAGGGTCTTTCAGACTCCAAGTGCCATGACAAATTCATTGTATCATTTTGTTTTGGGTTGTGGAGTACCTATCTAATCCTATCATAAAATATGGCAGAATGGCAGAAAAGGAATATGGTTCTAAAAATAGTGATTTATAAACAATCTCTAAATACAAATTTGACTATAATTGTGAATTTTTTTTTCCATTGACTGACAAAATTAAATGATGCAAAAAAGAAAGTTAACTCATTAACTCATTATTTCTTCTACCTTCCCACTGGAATCTTGGTATCTATTTCTGAAATGCTCCTGGAATCTGATAGGCTAGCTTCAACCTTATCTTACTTAGACGCAGATCTAAGAAAGTACTTTCCACTTTCTAAATTTGTGTTATCTTTCCCATTAGAATGTAAGGTCCTTGAGGGGAGGTGCTGCCATGTTGAGTTGTTGGTTAGTACAGTACTTGGCACATAGAAACCTTCACCCTTAATAAATATTTTTTGTATCTATCACTAGTATTGACACTTAAAATAAATGAAACCAGAATTCAATTCAGTAACAGCTGTCCAGACCTGCTCACTGGAGAATTTTAGTACCAGCCCGAACCCTGATCATGGGTGAGGAGTGAAGGGACAGAACTCACCAAGATCGTTAAACAGGAGCCCATTTATTAAAAATTTTCCTTATATATCCTAATTATCTTACATACTTACAGCACACTGTGTATGTGCTAACTATAGGATTCTGTGCATGTGGGACCACATAAACAACTTGCTATTTTGAACAGATGCTTCCTTGCCACTTTAGTATCATTCTACTTTAATTCCATGTCCTCTGACTTCTCAGGAAGGCTGAGATGTCCCTAGAGGAATGGGGGGGGCAAACCAGACATATCAGTAGGGTTCCTTTTACTGGACTAAAGGGTCTTATACCTCTCCTAGGGTTCCCCACTATCTGTGGCCCTTTACAAACAGCAATTAACATTTACATAGTGTTTTTAGATTTGCAAAGTGTTTTTACCCATGCTTTTACCCATATCATTCTCAAGACAACTCAGGGAAGTGTTATTTTTATTCCCATTATGCAATTGAGGAAATTGAGGCGGAGAGAAGTTGTCCCTCATCACACAGCTAAGTATGTAAGGCAGAGTTGAAACTTAAGACTCCCTGAGTGCCAGTCCCAATCCCTATTCACTACATTCCTTAGTCTTCTAAGCATTCATTAAACATTCATTATATTTTAGACACTGTTCCAGCAACTAGAGAGGGAAAAATAAGAACAAAAACAAGACTCTACTTTCAATGAACTTACAATCCTTTCCATTTTATGATATTTATTTCCCCCAAATTACATATTAGCATATTTTTTTTAGTTTTGAGTTCCAAATTCTATTCCTTGCTTCGTCCACAGATGATAAACATACATGATCAATTATGTGAAACATTTCCTTATCAGTCATTTTGTACAAGGAAAATTTAAAAATTTAAATTTAAAAAATGAAACAATGTGAAAATAGCATGCTTCATTCTCTATTCAGACAGTAGCTGTTCTTTCTCTGGAGGCAGATGGTAGGAATTCTTTGGGATTGTCTTGGGCCATTATATTACTGAGATTAGCTAGATCATCTATATGTCTTCAGCATACAATATTGTTGTCACTGTGTACAATGTTCTTTTGGTTCTGCTTGCTTCATTTTGCATCATTTCATGGAAGTCTTTCTAGATTTTTTTTCTGAAGTCATTCTAATTATCATTTCTTTTAGCACAATAATATTGCATCACAATAATATACCCTAGCTTATTTAGCCTTCCCTCAATTAATGGGTTTCCTATTAATTTCCAACTCTTAGCCACAAAAATAGTGACATGAATAATTTTGTGCAAATATTCCTCCCTTTTATATCTTTGTGATATAGACCTAAGCAGTGATATTGCTTGATAAAAGAGTATACTTAGTTCTATAGTCTTTGGGCATAGTTTCAAATTGCTCTCAAGAATGGTTGGATCAGTTCATAACTCCATCAGTAATGCATTAGTGTCTCAGTTTTCCCACATCCCTTCCAACATTAATTGTTTTCCTTTTCTGGGATATTAGACACTTTAATTTGCATTTTTCTAATGAGTAGCCATTTAAGGGATTTTTTTATGAGTATAGATTGCTTTTATTTCTTTATCTAAAAACTGTCTATTCATATCTTTTGACTCTGGGAATGATGTTTATAAATTTGACTCCATTCTTCATACATTTCCCAGTTTTCTGCTCTCTTTTACATTTTAGTTACATTAATTTCATTTGTGCACAATTTTTTTAATTTTATATAATCAAAATGATCAATTTTACATTTTTAGATGCAATCTATATTTCCTTTGGTCCTAAATTCTCCTCTTATTCATGGATGACAAATAAACTACTATTTGCTCTCCTAATTTGCATATGGCATCACCCTTCATGTGTAAATCATATACCTATTTTGATCTTTTCTAGACATATGGAGATATTGATTTATACTTAGTTTATGCCATAGTGTTTTCCATTTGTTTTAAGGAGTTTTGGGCAAATAATACATTGTTGCTCCAAAAGTTTGGATTTTAGGATTTATGATATACTAGATTACTATGGTCATTTGCTATAATGTAATCTATTCCACTGATCCACCACTCTATTTCTTAGCCAGCAGCAAATTGTTTTGGTACTTTATATTTTTATATATAGACCACTTTCCTTTAAAATTCTTTTCATTGATTCTTTTGATATCCTTGACATTTTCTTTTTTGAGATTAATTCTGTGATATATTTTCTAGCTCTCATTTTTTGGTAGGTTGGTTGTTATGGCACTGAATCAAACAGATTAATTTAGGTAGATTGGTCATTGTTCTATTATCTCAGCCTTCCTCTGAACAATTAATATTTTTCCAATTACTTAGCTCTGACTTTATTTGTGTGAAAAGTGCTTTGTAATTGTGTTCATATAGTTCCTTGTTCTATCTTAGTAGATAGACTCCCAAGTATTTTAGATTGCTTACAGTTATTTTAAATGAGATGTCTCAAACTAGGCAATAACTATAGCAATTTGGTTTTTGATAAACCCAAGGACCC
This sequence comes from Myrmecobius fasciatus, assembly GCA_023553655.1. Classification (NCBI taxonomy): domain Eukaryota; kingdom Metazoa; phylum Chordata; class Mammalia; order Dasyuromorphia; family Myrmecobiidae; genus Myrmecobius; species Myrmecobius fasciatus. Next base: position 116,204 of record JAJPUD010002053.1, on the reverse strand, counting down.
CAGCTTTTGGGATAAGTATTCACTATTTGACAAAAACTGCTGGGAAAACTGGAAACTAGTGTGGAAGAAATTAGGGCTTGACCCACATCTAACACCACATACCAAGATAAGATCTAAATGGGTTCATGATCTGGATATAAAGAGTGATACTATAAGTAAATTAGAGGAATGTAATATAGTTTACCTCTCAGACCTATGGAGATGGAATAAATTTATGTCCAAAGAAGAACTGGAACTCTTAATTGAAAACCAGATAGATAACTTTGACTATATTAAGTTAAAAAGTTTTTGTACAAACAAAATCAATGCAGACAAGATTAGGAGGGAAGCAATAAATTGGGAAATCATCTTTACATTTAAGGGTTCTGATAAAGGTCTCATCTCTAAAATATATAGAGAATTGTCTCATATTTATAAAAATTCAAGCCATTCTCCAATCAACAAATGGTCAAAGGATATGAACAGACAATTTTCAGAGGATGAAATTAAAACTATTTATAGTCATATGAAAAGGTGCTCCAAATCACTATTGATCAGAGAAATGCAAATCAAGACAACCCTGAGATATCACTTCACACCAGTCAGATTGGCTAAAATGACAGGAAAAGTTAATGATGAATGTTGGAGGGGATGTGGGAGGGCTGGGACACTGATACATTGTTGGTGGAGCTGTGAACGGATACAGCCATTCTGGAGAACAATTTGGAGCTATGCTCAAAAAGTTATCAAACAGGGGCAGCTAGGTGGCGCAGTGGATAGAGCACCAGCCCTGAAGTCAGGAGGACCTGAGTTCAAATCTGGTCTCAGACACTTAACATGCCCTAGCTGTGTGACCCTGGGCAAGTCACTTAACCCCAACTGCCTCAGCAAAAAGCAAAAAAAAAAAAAAAGTTATCAAACTGTGCATACCCTTTGACCCAGCAGCATTTCTATTGGGCTTATATCCCAAAGAAATCATAAAGGAAGGAAAAGGCCCCACATGTGCAAGGATGTTTGTGGCAGCCCTTTTTGTAGTGGCTAGAAACTGGAAATTGAATAGATGCCCTTCAATTGGAGAATGGCTGAATAAATTATGGCATATGAATATTATGGAATATTATTGTTCTGTAAGAAATGACCAGCAAGATGATTTCAATGAGACCTGGAGAGACTTACATGAACTGATGCTGAGTGAAATGAGCAGAACCAGGAGATTCGAAATGTGGACCACAACATAACATTCTCATACTCCTTGATTGATGTTTGCTTACATTGTGTTTCCTTTATCTGATATATCGTTTGTGTAGACAAGATTTTTCTTGCACAACAATGACAAGTTTGGAAATATGTATACATATATTCGATTTGCCAATATTTTAACATAATTAACATGTAGTGGATATCCTGCCATCTAGGGGAGGGGTGGGGAGTTGGGGGAAAAATTTGTAACGGAAAGCTATGTAAGGGTTATTGTTGAAGAATTACCCACACATATGTTATGCAAATAAAATAAAAAAAATTTTAAAAAATCAAAAAAAAAAAAGAGATGTCTCTTTTGGGCTCTTGCTGATGAACTTTGTTGGTAACAAAAAAGTTGGAAATTCAGATTTCTTCTTAATTGATTCTCTAAATATATCATCATATTGTCTGCAAAGAGTGAATAGCAGCCCTAAGTGAAACAAAGCTGACACATGAGGCCAGATTACCAAAGTTGGAGCTAGATACATATGTTTTCTGGAGTAGCTACAGTGAAGGGGAGCATAGGTTTTGCAATCAAAACTAATTTAGTCAACAAGTTCATATACCTAACAAAAGGAGTGAATGACAATGCAATTTTTATTTGTAAGAAAATGTCATGTCACCATCATCAGTGCACCTGGAGATCCTCATCATCAATGTGCCAAAAGAGGACCAGCTTGTAATTCAGAGTAATCTTAATGGTGGAGTAAGCATAGACTACCAGACTTGGCAGCGAGTCAGAGAGTCCTTGGACAAATAGAGTTGGAAAGAGCTACATTAATGATCACTTACTACTGAAGACTGGTGCTTCTCATGACCTTCTCATCATTAACACTGTATTCCATTTACCTAAATGCAATAAAACTTCATGGATGCACCTTTGCATCAAGCATTGGAATGCAATAGACCATGTAATTGTAAGGTGAAAAGACACAGGATGTGAGAGTGAAGAAGGCACTTGTGGTGCAGAGTGCTGGACTGATTGTAGACTTATCCTCTCTAACTTAAATATATAAATTCAACAGAAGCAGTAGCCCCAAGGCAAGATGAGTTCCAAAAAATTATTGTCAATAGATTACAGTACTTCTCCAAGTAGGAATAAATTATTGCTAAATCAAAGGGAAAGCTGAGCCCAAAGATCTTTGGCAATAGTGGAAGAGAGAAGGAGTGGGCAGCTCTTAGAGAGTTGGTGTACAGCACAGCATCTAATCATTTGGATAAGCTATTCATCTGGGTCAGAACACTCACAAACTTCAATTCTATTATGATGAAAATAATGAGGAAATTCAGAAGTTGCTAAATGAAAAATGCTCCACAGGATGTATCAGCAGGATATTTCATCCATCTCTAAGAAGGGAGCATTTAACGGCATCAAAAGTAAATTAAAAGAGAAGTTTAAAGAGATGCAGGATTCTTGGCTCAGTAAAAAAGGCAGATGAAATTCAGTTTTATGCAAATAGTAGCCATTCAAAGCATTTTATTATGCCCTGAAGGCTCTTTATGGACCAAAGACATATGGTACATCTCAACTATTCAGTGCTGATGGAGCCACATTGATTTGTGATAAGGTAATGATCCTGGAGGGATGTACTGATCACTGTTCTCAACAGACTATTTATTATCAATCAACTCTGAAAACATTGACTGTTTACTTTAGGTTGAAGTCAATCCCTCTCTAGACAAATTTCCAACTGAAGAAGAGGTTTTGAATACCATTAGGCTCCTCTCCTGTGCCAAAGCACCTGTTTTTGTTTCTATTCCAGCTAATAATTACAAGATGGGGGTCCACTGCTCATACAAAATTTGATTAAAATTTTCAAGGTTATATGGCAAGAGACCATTATCCCCCAGGAGTTCAAGGACACTTATGTTGTCCATCTCTATAAAGGTAAAGGAAATATATCATCCTGTGATAATCACAGGGTAGTCTCTTAAGAACTGATAACAAGATTCTTTCCAGAGTACTCTGTAATAGATTGATCCTTTACTTGGAATATGATCATCTACCCGAGAGCCAGTGTGACTTTGGAAAGGGCCAAGGAACAGTCAATATGGTGATGGCTGTTTGACAACTCTAGGAGAAATACCAGGAGTGAAACAGAGATGTATAATACAACAATTATCAACCTAGCCAAATTGGTCTTTGATACAGGAAGTTATGAGGATTTATAGAAAATTAGGTCAAAATTTGGCTACTTGGAGAAATTTATGAGTATTGTATGTCAGTTTCATGGTAGTATGCTTGCCTGGGTTCTTGATAATAGATGATCCTTTTGTTCTTTTCCAGTCACCAAAAGAATGGAACAAGGCTCTGTGCTTGCTCCCATGCATTTTAGAATTAAGTTTTCAGCAATGTCGTTAAACATATTCAATGAGAACCAACATGACATCAAGGTCAGTTACTGCATTGATGATAATTAAGTGCATTTCTCTCCATGCCATTTTCTCCTCATTTATCCTTCTCTTTTACAGACACCCTTTCCCTTTTCACAAGTTTTTTACTTTTTATTACCATCTCCTCCAATCTGCCCTCCCTTCTATCAGTTCCCCCTCAAGGTCATCATAAAACAGATTGAGTATCATTATATATTTGTTCTTCCAGTCTCTGATCAAAGGTTTCCTGAAAGACCAGACCCATTAAGACAGTCCATTGAACTCTGAAAGAATCAGGAGTGTGCTAGAGGAAGCCATTTGTTAAAATTTCAGTGTGATATCTCAGAAACTATTGTTTTGTTTATTTTCTAGATTTAATGTCATGTCAATACATACATATGTATATTATATATATTATATACACATATACTTAAAATTGTGTGTATACATGTATAATTGATATCAAATTGATTACCTTATCAAGAAAGGGAGAAAGAGAAGAGGAAAGGAAGGAATTTGAAAGTGAAAAAATTTTTAAATGAACATTAATTTCTTTGTATGCAATTAGAAATATTTAATGAAGTAAAGACATTGAAAACTTGTCACAAAAAATAGAGATTTTGAAACTCAAAATAAAAAAAAATATTTGTAATGTTTTAAATGTGATTTCATATCTTTTCCTTAGAAAACTCAGTTATTAAACATTTACATCGTATTGATCAACTCATATTACCTGAGTGCAAGTTCAGTAAGTGTGTAAGAAAAAAAGCTTGGAGAATGAAGTAATTAGCAGATTGGAGGCTAACAACAGTGATAACTGACATTTAGATAGTGCTCTAAGGTTTGCAATGTGCTTTACATCCATTAGTTCATCGGTGTCTCACAATATCCCTAACAGATAGCTCAACATTTTAGAAAATTTGCTGTTTCGCAGATTTCTCATTTATGTCTGATTCTTCCTGACAAAAGAGCCTATTTTGCATTGTTTACATGAAAATTATTATTTTTTTCTGTTATTCTCTTAATTCTAAACATAAATCAAGCCCCAATTTGGAGCATTTGTCAATTTCTGGTGAAAAGCCAGTTGAGACAATTCCTGTATTTCTAGATATATATGTGTGTACGCCTCTCACGATTATATCTTGTTCTTGAGAACAGAAGAACTGGACCCCAATCCTAACTTGTTTTTATGAATGTAGCCCACTCTGGGGCTCACTTTCTTCATCCACAGTAAGAACTAGGTGATCCCTGTCAAGAGCTTTGTACCATTCTTTTACCATTCAACACTCATTGACTAAGTATCTGCCAAGCTCAGAACCCAAAAGCAGCAATAGGGGTTAGAGTAAGAATGCAAGAGAGGGGGCAGCTAGGTGGCGCAGTGGATAGAGCACCAGTCCTGAAGTCAGGAGGAACTGAGTTCAAATCACATCTCAGACACTTAAAGAAAAAAAAAAAGATTCAGGAGGGGAGAGAGTCCATTGAGGGAGGGAGGCCCCTTAAAGCAATAAAATGCAAGAAATCTGGAGTCAGGATTCAGCCCCTTCTCACCCCTGAAGTTGGCCAGGAAACAGCAATACGGGGAGCTGCTTTGCTGAAGCATGAGTGAGTAGTGAGGGCTGGAGCAATCGCTTCTTTTTCTTGGCTTCCACATAGAAGGTGTTGGAAAGAAAGGTGGTCCCTGAATTGAACTCATTGTGGATGGAAGCTCACTTAGCAGTGGACACAATGCCTGTAATGGCACACTCATACCACACGGGGGAGCCCTCTCCACGTCACATCAGAGGCTCTCTGAGTCAATGAATGATTTCAGTATAAGTCTGACTCTCTCTCTCTCTCTCTCTCTCTCTCTCTCTCTCTCTCTCTCTCTC
>JAJPUD010002053.1:87412-110735 GCA_023553655.1 Myrmecobius fasciatus | reverse complement strand
CTCTCTCTCTCTCTCTCTCTCTCTCTCTCTCTCTCTCTCTCTCTCTCACACACACACACACATACACACACACATCCATATACATACACATATACACACACATACCCGTATACACCTATACACACACACACACACACACACACACACACACACACACACACACACACTTTTCTTCAAGAGTTCTCTATTACTCCAAGGATTAAGTAGGAAATCCTCTGCTTTTAAAGCCCTTCATAGCCAGTCCCCCTCCTCAGTTTCCAGGCTTCTTTGTCTTGTGCATTTTCCTTGGCTGTCCTTTTCCCAGTTTTCCCCCTCCTCATCACTTTATTCTGACTTCCTTCAGGTCTCATCCACAACTCTCCTTTCTAGAAGAAGCCTTTTCTGGTCCCTCTTTTCTTTCTCCTGATTAGCTCTAATTTAGCCTGTGCATATCTTGTTTGTCAGGACAGCTAGATGATGCAGTAGTTAGAGCTCCTGTCCTAGTAGGACTCCTCTTCCTGAATTCAAATCCAATCTCAGACACTCACTCGCTGTGTGACTCTGGGCAAGTCACTTCACCCTATTTGCCTCAGTTTCCTCATCTGTAAAATGAGCTAGAGAAGGAAATGGCAAGTCATTCCAGTGTCTTTGTCAAGAAAACTGTAAATAGGGTCACAGAGAATTGAACATGACTGATCAACAAGAGCAGCAATGTTGTTTTTACATTGCTGTTTGCATGCTGTCTTCCCCATTAGACCAACTTCTAAAGGCCTGGAGCTGACCTTTTTGTTTTGTTTTTGCCTTTTTTTGTATCTCAGCATTTAAAACCATGTCTTGTATTTGTAAGCACTTAAATGCTTGTTGACTTGAGTCCAGTAAAACATAGAGGTGAAAAGAAAAATCAATGCACTCCAGAGGATGATGAGCTCAAAACCATGGAGAACACAATAGAATGTCTTATGTGCAGAGAAGCAAAGAGACCAGCTCATGTGACTGGGCAGTAGAGTGGATGGAGAAATGTAAAGGAAACACTGGAATATAGCAAAGGACAAGCTTAGGAAGACACTTAAATATCACCCAGAATAGCTCTTTGTTTCTAGTGATAATAGGGAGGCACTGTATTTTATTGAGGAGGGAAGATATCATGTTTGGACATGGACTTTAGAAAAAATCACTTTGACACCTGAGAGGAAGAGAGAATGGAGTTGTGGGCCCTTCACTGAAGGTGAAGTCTACTGCAGAAGTCCAGTTAAGAGTTGAAAAGGGGCTGAACTAGGAGGTAACCATATAGAAAAGGGAACATATATGAGATGTGGTAAAGACAAGATTTGGCATTAAGCATTTATCATATATTTTAACATATTTAACATATACTAGACTACCTGCCATGTAGGAGAGGGGGTGGGGGAAGGAGGGAAAAATTTGGAACCAAAAGTTTTGCAGGATCAATGTTGAAAAGTTGCCTATGCATATGTTTTGCAAATAAAAAACTTTAATAAAAATAAAAATATATAAAAAAGAAACTTATGAGCCCCCTTAAAAGATTGGCATTAATAATAATTAGGATTTACAGGGCTGCTTAAAGTGCTTTACAAAGATTATCTTTTTTGATCCTCAAAACAACACAATAAGACATTTAAATAGTGTTATGCATTGTGCTAAGCATTTTACAAACATTATCTCATTTGAAATGCCTCAATATCTACCTCACAAACTACCTTGTGAGATAGATGCAATAATTATCCCTATTTTACAATTCAGGAAAATGAGGCAAAAACGGTAAAGTGACTTGCCTGAGGTCACACAAATTATTATTATTTTTATTTTTAAAAATGAGGAAGCCTGACACAGGAAGTTGAAAGACTTGACCAGAGTCATGTAACTAGTTATTGTCTGAGCAGGATTGTCACAGAGGTCCATCTGACTCCAAGTCCATCATTCACTAGACATCGCACCCCATAGATGCCTGGATTGGATTGCAGAGGTGAAGTATGAGGAAGAGTTAGGAATGATAGCGAGATGTGAGCCAGGGTGACCAGTGACTGGGAGGATGAAGATACCTTCAGCAATAAAAGGAATATTGGGAATGAAGCATCTTTGGGAGGAGAGGAAGAGGAAGATAATGAGTTTTATATCTGAACTACTGAGTTGAGTTTGTCACAGAACATCCAATAGATAATCATTGATCCAGGACTGAAGACATCAGTACCTTTAGATAGAGAGTTGAGTCATCTGTCCAGATCTGATAACTAAGCCTTGTGGGAGCTGATGAATTTGCCTACAAAAGGGTGGAGAGAAAAGACTTGTGGCACCAGGACAGAACCTTGGACAAGACCCATGATCAGAGAGTATGATCACTCCTGTTCTGCTAGGTGGCGCCAAAGAGCATGGAGCCTGAAGTCCAGAAGACCTGATTGAGTTCACTACAGAAGAGACAGACACACATGAAGTAAACTGCCACTGTTTTCCAACCAGGCAATCCAATTTTTAGGAAACCAAAACAAAAGAGAAAACTCTTGGTTGCCATTGCTTCAGACTGTGGCCGTTCATGTTAAGTTCTTCCACAGTCCTGAATGGGCAGATGAATTTGAATGGGAAGAAATTCAAGAAAGGCAGACCTACCAACCAGCTACCAGGTGTGATATGCCAAGGAGTTACCCAGGATGGTAGCAGTGCCAGAACACAGAAGCAGGCACATTTGAGAGATGCTGCAAAGGGGAAGGTACCATATTGGATGGAGAAGGTGAAAGATAGTGAGAAATCCAGGATGGTCTCTAGGTGCTCAATCTTAGTGGAAATGGTACATTAGGAGGCAGGGTAAGGTTTGGGGGGAGGGAAATAATGAATTCAGTTTAAGATGTCTGCTACAGTTTGAGATGGTGACTGAGGATGAAAGAAAGCATATCATGGCAGCTAAGAGATTGGGGCAGGAGGGGTAAATTTGAGAATTTTCAGCTGAGAGGAGGCTGCCCCAGGCTTCTTGGCTGCCTTAGCAAAGCAGTGGCTGATATTGACCTTGCTTTTGACTTAATTACCAGCTCTTTTTGTCAGCCAAACTCTTGATAGCCATACCTTGTCTATCTTGTCTTTCTGAAATTGAATTTTTGGACCCAAGTATAAGACTTAATAGGGATTTGAATTATATTTAATTTTAAATTAAATTTATCAAATATAGTGAGCACCCCTTGTATATATATGTGTGTATATATATATATGCATACAAATATACATATATGTAAATATCTCTGTCTCTGGCTTTGTCTTTGTCTCTATATGGCATATATATGCATATACATATATACATCCTACATGCATACATACTGTATGTATGTATATATACATATATATATATATATGTGTGTGTGTGTATATATGCATATATATATTGAAGACTACAACTCCCTCAACCTCAGTTTCTCCATGTGTAAAATAAACATGATAATCACCTTTGATTTATGTAGTTGCTGTAAACAGCAAATGCGATAATATATGTAAAGTTCCTTATAAACCTTAATTCCCTCTAGAATATTAGCATTGGAATGGTGCCAAGATGGTGAAGAGTAAACAGGACTTTTCAGGGGTCTTGGGTTTAATACCTCTGATTACCCAACTTCCTTTTTTTTTTTTTTTTTTAACAGATGAGGAAATAGACTCAGAGAAGCAAATCTAGAAGAGCTGAAATTCAAGTCTAGGCCCTCCCACTCCAAGTCCAGCTTTCTATTCTGTGCTCCATGAAGGCCACTGGAAAGGAAAACACAAGGATTTCCATTCATTCTGGCTCCTGGTCTCAATCTCACAGACTGAGGAAGTAATTCCAAGTACTAAGAAGTGCTGACCTATCACAGGAGGTGTTTTGTCATTTCTTTGTGTCTCAGCAGACTGGGAAATCCGCGGAAGCCTCTGGATCCTTTCTCAGAATAACATTTTAAATGCATAAAATAACACACATACCATTACAAATAAAATTCCAATTACATTGAAATATAATGAAATTGGATTCTGATTATTCCAATTATTCCAATTTATTCCAATTATATTAGAATTTTATTCTGGTCACCCCAGTTATTTCCTAATTACATTAAAATTTTATTCCAGTTATAATGAAATTTTATTCTAGTTTACTCCAATTATATTGGAATTTTATTCTTATTATCACAATTTATGCTAGTTATATTGGATGTTTATTTTGATTGTTCCAATTGTATTGGGATTTTATTCAAATTATTCCAATTTGCCTTATTTATATTGGAATTTTATTTTAATTTATTTTAATTATTTGATACTTTATTCCATTTATTTCAATTATATTAAAATTGTATTCCAATTATTATAGTTTTTTCTAATTAAATTGAAATCTTATTCCAATTATGTTGGGATTTCCTTCCAGTTTAATCCAATTATATTAACATTTGATTCCATTTATTCCAATTCTATTGGAATTTTATTCTAGTTTATTCTTTATTTTATTTTAGAATTTTATTTTACTTTAATATCCCAATTAATTTCAAATCTATTGGAATTATTCTGAAAAAATCGAGATTATTTACTCCCATTCACATTCACAGACCCATTTAAATCTAATCACATACTACTAAGGGTCCCAGAATCCTAAGTTTAGAGGCCCTCTAAATTAGTTTCCCAGACCATCTGGAGGCAACTTGCAATAGGGAGTGGAGTGCTGACTGGACCAGCTGAGCAAGGTTCCTGAGAAGGCTCTGGACCTTACAAGGAGAGATGAGACCTTGTTGGATTGCTGGCCTCCCTGGGTCTCAGATTGCTGCTCTCCAACAAGGCTGAGGTTCCGAGTCCCTTCTTGCCCCTAAGCTCTGGCTCTGTAATTTGGGCCCACTGGGTGAATATGTGTATAGAGCCTCCCCAGATCTCCTGGCCAAGAAGTCTCTCTGGTTCCCAGCAGACAAGCCTGGTATTCTTTTCCTCTGGAGCAGGGGTAATGTTTGCTCGTAGGAGGCAGGCCCTGGCAGAGGGCAGAGGGCTGGGGCACTGAGGACAGGCTGGCCTGTAAAGCCATCCTAGGCAACAGCTCCAAGGAGACAAAAGACAGCTTGAGTTTTGTCTCTCACAGAAACACTGTGTTTGGTGCAGGAAGAAGAAGAGGGAGGAGGAACTTAACTTTTTGACTGGTGTCAAAGCTGGGGAAAGATGGATCTCTCTCTGGGAAACAAGCTCCCTTCTCTTTGGGAAGAAACTTCCCTTCAAAGCCTCCTTCTCCTCTCTGCCATCCTCCTGATCCTGGCACATTATCTGCAGAGCAAGAAGAAAAATCCAAACTACCCCCTAGCCCTCCTGGGCTGCCCATTTTGGGCAACTTCTTCCATATAAACTATAAGGACCCTCAAGCCAACATTCAAAAGGGCAGGAATCCACCGGCTGTGAGGAGGGCACAGGAATTGGGGCATGAGCTGGGTAATGTGCTGGAACGGGCAGCAAACCAGCCCGGGTGTCCATTCCTGCTCTGGCCCTACCTGGGAAGCAGCCTCTTGCAATGGAAGGAAGTCTGGTTTGGGGCTTGGCCAGTTGGGTTCATATCCTCCTTCTGACCTGGAGAAACTCCTCACCTGTGGGTTTGCTTGTGGACTTTCCTTTTGTACATGGTCAGGATTAGTTGCCTGCTGAGGTCCATTGTGACTCAATGTGATCCAATTAGATAATAAATGCAAAGTGCTTTGCACAGGGATGGGCACCCATTAAGCATTAGATAAATGTCAGCTATTACTCCTATTATGTATAATGAGATAGGTCAGCTCTTTGAGAGACTGTCTTTTGCTTTTTACTTATTTATTTTTACCTCAGGGCTTAGTACAGTACCTAGTATATAGTAAGCACTTAATAAATGCTCATTAGTAGACTTGGCAGAAATTGCATAGGCAGCCTTTGAGGTCTCTTCAAATTCTTGAATCAGAAATACTTAACCTGGGGCTACTGAATTTCAGTTACAAATAATTTTTGAAGGGCAGCTAGATGGCACAGAGGGTAGAGCACTGGCTCTGAAATCTGTGGGACCTGAATTCAAATTTGGCATCAGACACATTAAGTATCTTATTTACTAGATGCGTGACCCTAGACAAGTCACTTAAACCTAGTTGCCTTACCAAAAATAAATAAATAAAATAAAAATATTTTTGATCATTCTATTTTAATATACTTGGTTTCCTTTATAATCCTATTTATTTTATTTTATGCACTTATTTTTTTTTCTGAGAAGGGATCCATAGGATTAGTGAGAGAAACAAAGAGACAACACATACACACACACACACACACACACACACACACACATGATTTATGAAAAGTTAAGAAACCATTATCCACAAATCTGATTTTCTTTGGACAAACCCTACCAGTCTCTAACATTCACTTGATTTATTGGTCAATTATAGTGTAAACTTTGTGCTGCCAACATCCCAGTAGTATTTGTTTCAATTAAGTTCATCAAACACGTTGGAGGGGATGTGGGAAGGCTGGGACACTGATGCATTGTTGGTGGAACTGTGAATGGATCCAGCCATTCTGGAGAGTAATTTGGAACTATGCTCAAAAAGTTATCAAACTGTGCATACCCTTTGACCCAGAAGCATTTCTATTGGGCTTATATGCCAAAGAAATCATAAAGGAAGGAAAGGGCCCCACATGTGAAAGAATATTTGTGGCAGCCCTTTTTGTAGTGGCTAGAAACTGGAAACTGAATGGATGCCCATCAATTGGAGAATGGCTGAATAAATTATGGTATATGAATGTCATGGCATATTATTGTTCTGTAAGAAACGACCAGCAGGATGATTTCAGAGAGGCCTGGAGAGACTTGCATAAACTGATGCTCAGTGAAATCAGCAGAACCAGGAGATCATTATACATGGCAACAACAATACTATATGACGATCAATTGGACATAGTTCTCTTCAACAATGAAATGTTTCAACCCAGTTCCAATTTTTCAGTGAAGAAAGCCATAGACATCCAGAGAGAGGGATGTGAAATGTGGACCACAACATAACATTTTCATGCTCTTGATTGATGTTTGCTTACATTGTGTTTCCTTTATTTGATTTTTTTTCTTGTAGATATGATTTTTCTTGCACAACAATGATAAATGTGGAAATATGTATACATATATTCGACTTGTCAAGTATTTTAACATAATTAACATGTAGTGGATATCCTGCCATCTAGGGGAGGGGTGGGGAGTAGGGGGGAAAATTTGTAACAGAAAGCTTTGTAAGAGTCAATGTTGAAGAATTACCCATACATATGTTTTGCAAATAAAAAATTAAACAAAATTTTTAAAAAGTTCATCAAACACTAATAATGATTTTTTTAACTTGACGGATCACAATGGTGATTATTAAATATGTATGGTTTACTCAGCTCCTATATAAAGATGTTTTTTTTTTTTTTACTTTTTTGTGTTCTGGACCTCTCTGACAGTCAGTCTGGTGACATTAATGGACACTTCCTCAGAGTTGTAGTTTTAAATGAAATTGGATTTTTTTAGGAAATTGATCATAATGAAATTCAAAATTATCAAAATTTTATCAAAATTTAAAGAAAAGAAAACCAAGTTATTAAGACCCAAATTTCTTTCAGAGCAAATGCATTTTTGAAATTGATTTTTGTACCTTATGTAAACTTATTTACATTTATCCCTTTTGCATTTCACCTTATTGTATTTAATCCAAACACAGTTCATTAAAACTGTTTTAGTCAATTCCAACACCCAGCTACCCTTCTGACTCAGTGTTAGTGCAAATCACTTGAGCACTCCATCTGTGCCTTTATTGATAAAATGGTAGTCCAGGGCCAAGCAGGGATCCAGGAGTGACCCTTCAGAGATCTCCTACCTGAGACATTAAAAGGTTAAATGCCTTGCATGGATCAGGCATTGGATGTGAAATCAGGTCTTTCTGATGCTGATACTGTTGCTTACTATTTATGCAGTATCCCATCCAGCCTCCCAAATGAGATGGATATAGTCTTTGCATCTTTTTAAAGATGTAGACTATGTACATTTTGTATCCATCATCACATTTGATCCTCAATATATTTATCTGTGTTAGCCACTTCATATAGATAAACTAAATCTTGAGAATGGTTCAGTGATTGGTTCCTTGTAGGGGTCAAAGATCCTGGTAGAATATGAATCCAGATCTTAATGGATTTCAAGTTTTAAACTCTTATCATATCCCACTTCTCATCTCATTTTGTTTTTTAATTTTTTGAAGTCTAAATATTCCTGGCTCCTGAAAATAATCATCATATTCTATCAAGTTGAGGTCATTCACTGTCTGAAGTTCTTGAAGCAGAAGAAAAACATTTTGTGTCCAATTAAAATTTAATGACTTCAGATAAGGGTGTGGTGACACCCTGACCACAAGCCTTACTAAATTCAAGTGTTAATTTTTCCTGAAATCATTTAGAATTTCCTACATATATTTACTTATATAAAGGAAATTCTAAATGATTTCAGGAAAAATTAACACTTGAATTTAGCAACGCTTGTATATATAAGGCTATGTATATATATATATGCATGTATGTATTGCATTTACTTATATATGTTTAGAAAATTTCCTTCTCAAGTCAATTCTTCAAGGAAAGGAACTATTTGTGTCTATTTGCTCACCTCCTAGCACAGTACTTGGGATGTACCTGGATGATTCATTGTTCTTCGGGGGTGAGCTGAACTGAATTCAATCAAATTGGATCAGACAGAATTGGGTGGACTCCATTTCACATTGTCTCACCAAAAATAGCCTGAATAGCAATAGAAGTTTTCAATTCAAACTAATTCTTTTTTAGCTTGCTAAGCAATATGGAAATATTTTCATCCCATGTGAAGGCAGTATTATCTTGATGATAGTAACTGGATTACCCCTGATCAAGGAGGTCCTACTCAACCAAGAGGAGGCATTTATTGATCTTCTTCAACTTGCTCTCCACTTCCATGTCCTTAAATCACTTAGTGAGTTCTCTGAATTATGATAAACATTTTTCATCTCCAGAATTCTTTGAAGGATATCTTTGATTCTTGTCCATCATCCCTGAAGGATTCCAGCCCACTGTAGGTATCATTGATGAAAGAAATATACCAGAAAAAACAGGCCTTTTAATTCTCCTTCCTTCATGTCTGAGCGTCAGAGGAGTGAAATAGGATTGAGGGAAAGGGCAATGAGGATGGGGAAGGGGTTCAGATTTCTTCCATAGGAGGATCATTTGAAGGAAGTTGGGATATTTAACTTAAGAACAAGACGTGATTCATTTGGGGGGTGATGGAAGCATGATGGTGTCTTTAGGTGTTTGAAAGCATTAACTTATTCCTTTTTGCCCCAGAATCAACGGCAAAGGGAGAGAGTGGCAGAAGAGTACAATTTGTCTTGATGCTAGCAAAAATTTCTAACCATCACAGCTGTCCAACAATAAAAAGATTTTCCTTTAGACAATTTTCAGATGATGAAATTAAAACCATCTCTAGTCATATGAAAAGTTGCTCCAAATCACTATTGATCAGAGAAATGCAAATTAAGACAACTCTGAGGTACCACTACACACCTGTCAGATTGGCTAAAATGACAGAAAAAGATAAAGATGAATGTTGGAAGGGACACTAATACATTGTAAGTGGAACTGTGAATGGATCTAACCATTCTGGAGAGTAATTTGGAGCTATGCTCAAAAAGTGATCAAACTGTGCATACCCTTTGACCCAGCAGTGTTTCTATTGGGCCTATATCCCAAAGAGATCTTAGAGGAGGGAAAGGGACCCACATGTGCAAGAATGTGGTAGCCCTTTTTGTAGTGGCTAGAAACTGGAAACTGAATGGTTGCCCATCAATTGGAGAATGGCTGAATAAATTATGGTATATGAATGTTATGGAATATTCTTGCTCTGTAAGAAACGACCAGCAGGATGATTTCAGAGAGGCCTGGAGAGACTTGCATGAACTAATGCTGAGTGAAAGGAGCAGAACCAGGAGATCATTATACACAGCAACAACAATATTACATGACAATCAATTCTGATGGACATGGCTCTGTGCAACAAAGAATTGTCTCAAACCAGTTCCAGTTGTTCACTGAAGAAAACAATATACACCCAGAGAGAGGGATATGAAATATGGACCACAACGTAACATTTTCATGCTCTCTATTGATGTTTGCTTGCATTGTGTTTCCTTTCTCTGATTTTCTTTTTTTTTCTTGTAGATAGGATTTTTCTTGGACAACTTGTCAAGTATTTCAACATTATTAACATGTAGTGGACTTCCTGCCATCTAGGGGAGGGGAGGGGACTGGGGGTAAAATTTGTAATGGAAAGCTTTGTAAAGATCAACGCTGGGGATCTACCAATACATATGTTATACAAATAAAAAGCTTTAATAAAAAATAATAATTTGTAGTTACATCTGAGATTTTTCCAAATATGTCATGATGTCATTTGTAAAAAAAAGTTTTATTACCTCATTCCCTATTTTACTTTCTTCAATTTTTTTTCTTCTCATTGATATTTTTAGGATTTCTAATACAGTATTGAATAATATTAGTGATAGTTGGCATTCTTATTTCACACTTAATCTTATTGGGAAGTCATGGGCAGTACTCAACATTTCTCAGTACTCCCATAGTACTCTGACATGGAAGGCTTTATCTTCATCATGAACAATGTTTGCTGATGGGTTTAGATAATTGCTTTTATGTGAATTTAAAGGAAAATCTATTTGTACTAATACACTCAAAGCTTTGAATAGAAATGAGGGTTGTATTTTATTGAGAACATTTTCTGCAGCTATTGACAATTTTTATGATTTTATTATTGATTAAATCAATTTATTGATAAAATCAATTGTAGTAATAAATTTATGCCAAACTATCCTTGCTCTCCCGGAGTAAGTCACATTGATCATATTGTATAATCTTTGTAATATATTGTTGTAATCTTTTAGTTATGATTTATTTAGGATATTTGTATACATATTAATGAAATTTGTCTATACTTTTTTATCTGTTTGTACTCTTTCTGGTTTATGTGCCAGTATCATATTTGTTTCATAAAAGGAATTTAATGGACTCCCTTCTTTACCTATCTTTCCAAATAATTTATTTATTATCAGAATTGGTTGTATTTAAATGTGTGATAGAATTCACTTGTAAATTCATGTAGCCCTGATACTTTGCTTTTAGGAAGCTCATTTATGGCTTGTTCAAATTCTTTTGCTAAAATATTTATATTTAGGTATATTATATCCCCTTCTGCTACTTTGGACAATTTATGTTTCTGTAAATATTCCTTCCATTTCAACTGAATTGTTAAATTTAATGACAAAAAATTGAGAAAAATAACTCCTTGTGCTTATTTAATTCTATTTTATAAGCAATATATTTACCCTTTTTAGTTTTAATACTTGTGATTTGGTTTTGTTCTCTTTTTAATTATATCAATCAATTATCTATTTTATTTATTTTATAAAACCAGTTCCTACTTTTATTTATTAATTTCATAGTTTTTTACTCCCAATTTTCACTAATATAATGTTTTAATTTTTAGGTTTCCCAGTTTAGTATTTAATTGGATATTTTATTGAGGTTTTTTTTTTCCTTGGTTTTAAATTGTATATGCAATTCATTAGTCTCTTCATTCTTTAGTTGATTGATGTAAGCATTTAGAGATACATTTTTCTCTAATCATTGATTTTGCTCTATCTCAGATTTTGATATGTTGTCTCATTATTGTCATTCTTTTTTTCATTAGTATGTATTATTATTAATATTATATAATGATTGATATTAATAATGATATTAATAGCTTCTATGATTTGTTCTTTAAACACTTAAGATTATGTTGTTTAGTCTCCAATTATCTCTTTGAACCTTTATTCAATATGAATTTGTTGCTTTATGATCTGAAAAATACTTTAAATATTTGTTTTTCAACTTTTGACTTTGAATTTTTATGTACTATTACCATGAAATTTATATGCAATATATTATCAATCTTTATAAAGATACCATGCTGAGAAAAAAGTGTATTCTTTTTTATTTATATTCGGTTCTCTTTAAATAGCTATCATGTCTAGTTTAAATAAAATTCTATTTATTTATTTAACTTCTTATTTATTTTTTTGGTTAGATTTATCTAGTTCTGAGAGGAAAAAAAATTAATGACCCTTACTATTATACTACTACTTGATCTATTATTCATTTAACATTTCTTTCAAAAATTTAGCCACTATAATATTTTGTTCTTATAGGTTCAGAATTAATATTGCTTCATTGTCTATTGCACCATTTATTAAAATGTAGTTACCCTATTTATGTCTTTTAATTAAATCCATTTTAACTATTTTTTCTGAAATCATAATTGCTGCCCCTGACTTTTTTTTGCATCAACTGAAGCATAATAAATTCCACTCCAACCCTCTATTTTATCTCTGCCTCTCTGATTTTAAAGTGTTTCCAGTTAAACACATATTGAAGATTTTGAATCCATTTTGTTATCCATTTCTGTTTAATGGATAAATTCATCCCATTCACATTCAGAGATATAATCACTATCTGTGAATTTCCCTCCTTCTTATTTTTATCATTTTCTTTTCATTCTTTCCTTCTGTCCTATCATTGTTACCTTATCCTCTTACCTTATTCTCCTGTTACTTATTTTAATCAACCTCTGAAAATCCATTCTTTAATCATTCATGCAGCTCTCCTAATCTTAATCTATACACTCTTGTAAAAGTCTCTCCCTCACCCTATATCCCCAGTTTTCTCACCTCTCTAGAAGTTCAAAAAAATTCCAAAATTCTTCAGCCCAGATGAGAGTAAATTTCCAATGTCCCAAGCTTTCCATCTCCAACTGCTTCCACTGTATTAGTTTTTACCATCTGTTTTAGAAGATACTTTCTCCTTTTATCCTTTTCCTGCCAAATTTTGTTTTTTAGAATAACCTCTTCAAACACAATTCAGCCTCAACCTTTCTTTTAAATTACCTCAGTTATGATAACAGGTTTAAAAATAACGATTACTAAATAAAATTAATAGCATTTTCACATTCATAAGCAAACAGTTTGACCTTAATCAGACTCTTGTAATTAGTTCTCAGTGATTTTCTTATGATTTTCTTATATCTTTTACACTGAAATTTCCATTGAATTCTGGTCTTATTAAAAGTACCTGAAACTCTTTCAGTTCATCAATTATCCCTTCTTTCCTATTCAGGATTATACACACTTTGCTGGATAAAATGCTCTTGAATGTAATCCCCAGTTCCTTTGCTCTTAAAATTATAATGTCTTAAGACCTAGAGTTTTTTAGTGTAGAAGCTGTTAGGTCTTATGGAATTCTTATTTTTCTGCAGTATTTAAATGCAATTTTTTACCTTCTTGTGTGCAACAATTTCTCTTTAACCTAAGTATTTTAAAATTTAGCTATAGCATTCCTGCAAATTTTATTATTGGAATCTCAGGTGATGTTCAGTGGATTTTTTTCTACTTCTTTTTTATTTTCTTCTTCTAGAAACTCAGAGCAATTTCCTCAATATTTTCTTATAATATTGCATACAAATATTTTATTTTATCATAACTTTAAAGTAGATCTGCAATTTTTATATTCTCCTTTCTTTATCTTTTATCCAGAGCAGTTATTTTTCTAATGAGATCTTTTAAATTTGGGTCTATTTTTCTAGTTCTATTATTTATTGGTGTTTTGTAATGCCATTCACTTCTACCTGACCAATTCTAGTTTACAAGGAGTTATTTTCTTCCTTAAGATTTTGTATCTCTCCCCTCCCCTAGTTGGTAAACTTTCCTTTTATTCCTTTTTTTTTTTTTTTTTTTTTTTTTAACAAATCAACATCTTCAAGGGATCAGGTGGTAGGAGGCAACTGGGGGGGTGGTGGTAGAAGTGGATGAGAACAAAGATGAAGGAATTAGCATGAATTAGCAATGCTTATTCTTCTATTATTCAGAGGAGAGGAGGAGAATTGATGTTTCTAAGACTTAAAAGAATAAAGGCATGGAATTGAAACTCCTGGGAGAATATCTTCTTTAAGAATTAGGAAGCTTAGATATCTGCCTTAAGTTTGGCTTGGAAGTGGAGAAGACAAGACAAAGGTTTGGAAAAATCATTGTAAAAACTGTGATAGGGAGTCATTAAGGGCAGAATTAAAAAAAAAAAAAACTGGCCAGATATAGTAAGGGCCCAGTTGGAGTTAGGTACTATCAGACTGGGTTAGTATGATTGAACCTTCAATTATGAGGCTCAATGATTCTTTACCATATTATTGATAGCCTTTCAGTCAATTTTTCCAACTTTATCTGTGACAGATCATGTTCATGTCCCACACACTTTAATCAAAATAGTTTACATACCCTTTTCCCAATGTTCTCCTCCATTCCAAGCCATTCATAGGATTACAGATTTATAACTGAAAGGAAATTTAGCGGTTAACCTCTCCAAGCCCTTACCCCCATTTTACAGATGAGGTCACTGAAACAAAGAGTTCATAAATACCAGAGTCAAAATTTAAACTTAGATCTTCTTAACCCCAAGACCAATGCTCTAGTTTATGAACTATGCCTTTATTCTATGCTATTCCCTTCATTTTAAATATTCTCCTTCCTACCTCTTAACCTCTTGAAATCTTTCAAGAGTCAGTTCATACACTTAACTTATCCATGAAGCTTTCCCTTGTGAATAATATATTCTCCTGTGTTTAATATAATTTTTTGGTAAAAGTCTTGAACTTATGTATTAATTTATAAGGATCCATACCAGTACTTAGCACAATGCCACAGACATAATAATAAAGGTTAGTGGTTGACATTTATATATGTGTGGAGGAGTTTCTGACTTATCTTCCTTATAAGATGGAAATTTCCATTAGAGCTCAACTAATCTAATACTGCCTGTATATTAGCATTTAATGCAGTGCTTTGCTGATCTTCAAAGCTTAATAAATGATTGTTGAATAAATGAGTGAAAGGGCTCAGGGTAGATATTTTGACATTTGAGAGGATTATGGGATCTCAGAGGCACAAGGGATCTTCCCAGCTGCCTAAGACTGCCTGCACCTGAATTGGAATCCCCTCACAACATTCCTACCCCATGATCACCTAGACTCTGCTTGAATTACCTTTAACAATGGGGAGCCCAGCACCTTTCAAAGAAGCCCATGTTACTCCAGGGCAATTCTAACTGGTCAGAAGTTTGTCCTTTCCTCCAACTTCAATTCTACTTCTTACATCATTCACTGATTATTCCTGGTTTTGCCTTCTGGGTCCAAGTAAAACAAAGCTAATTTCTCTTTCACATGATGCCAGCAATACAATTCTGCTGATGCTCTACTAGTTCCTCTTCTTTTTGTTTTAACATTAACTTATAACACTGTAGATTACTGCAATGAACATGTCTATCATTGTATAAAATGAAATCTCTAACAACCACTGTGATTTCCCATGATTCTCTTTGCTTAAAATATCTTTATGCATTTTTCCTTTATTTGGTCAAGAGTACCACCATCTAGACCATCTAGTTAGCATCTTTTCATATTTGTAAACTCTCTTCAAACAGTTACATTTCACATTTGTAAACTCTCTTTAAACAGTTGCCTCTGTGGAAGGAACACCCTATTTTTTTCTTATAAGGGCTAAAGTAGTTGTACAGAAACCTCTTCCAAGTCATTAAAAACAATGTTTTTAAACAAATCCATTCTTTGGCACCCTTCAAAAACTCTATGCTCTTCTCCCAAGTTCTTCAAAGTAAAGATCCTTCCTGGGAAAGGAATATCCCAATTTTCCTCTTCTACTATCTTCCAGTCTTGGGTAAAGATAAATGGGATTGACTTTTTAATACTATACTGTCAGCAAAGTAGATGAGCTTTATCAGTTACATATGACATCAAACAAATGGGGGATAACAAGTATATTTGTGGAACATCTATCCCCCAAAGGCCAAAGTATTATTGCCTTGCCTGGAGAATCATGATGATCAAGTCAACAAGGGCCACCTGAGATTAATTAGGATGCTCAATAATGCATTTGATCATCCAGATTAGGACTTATGCTCATGTCTCTGTCCATAGCTGTCTTTCCCAAAGTAGAAACTCATCCAGCAGCCAGTCATCTCTGATTCAGAAACTCATACTTATGTATCCCAAGGTTCTTATAGGTTCTCAGGACCTCTGAACCTTGATATCTCTATTTTATTTGTCTTTAGGACCTCCAAATCTGTCCATATGCTCTACAATTGAACTTTAACTGTTATTTCTTCAGTTAGTGTTTTTTCAGAGCAGGAACTGTCTAGCCCTTAATTTGTATACCTCAGCACGGTTTGGGACACATGAAGGCGTTTTTTCAAATGCTTATTCAGTTGAATTCCATTGGGAGTAGAAGAAATAACCACACCGGTAAAATTACAGATCTGTGGAAATAGTAATACAAATTATTATTATTTAGGCATAACCGTGTCTAATGGTCAAGCCTGGAAACAACAAAGAAGATTTGCCTTAATGACCATAAGGAACTTTGGTTTGGGAAAGAAGATCCTGGAAGATTGGATACGGCTGGAAACCAAGTATCTCATTGAGGCTATCAGGGAAGAAAAAGGTGAGCACTGGGCAGACAGAAGTTTTTCAATTTCTTGTGATTTTCCATTTAACCAGATGAACATTAAATTGTGGGTGGGGGAAGCAGGGGAGGAAAGGTCATCTTTAGACTAGAGACAGGAAAACTACCCCCCTTAGTCCCCAGAGAATGTTTTAAAAGACCCAACATTGTTCTCTAGGAAGAAATGAGACAATTAACCAAGAACACAACCTTTGACAGCTCATTCTTTTGAATGCCATTATGATTATTTTCTGCATCAACACATAAACAGTACATATCTTAATTCCTCAGATGTTACAGATGGATCCCTGCCTTGACTGGTCACCCCAGAAGCTCCGTACATACACACACACACACACACACACATGCCCCGATTCTCTCCTTGTTGCTCTTTTCTAACTCTTTTTCTTTCTAATCATCCTTCTTTCTCTCTACTTATTGAATCATCTATTTCCTTTTCTTGATATTTTCCCCCTGTTCTTCTCTTCTGACTTGCTCTCTTCTTTCTACTCCTATGTATGTGTATATTATACACAAATATTGCTGTCTTCATTTATTTTAAAATTTTGATTGTTTTTTCAATAATCATTTTTTCCTTCTTTTTCTTCCTCCCACTGGGAAATCCCCCTACCAGATACTAAGAATAAATATACATAAATTCTCACATTGGCCATGCCCAGAAACATTTATCTGATTGGGAACCTAAGCCTGTTAGAAGGTGGCTAGTCAGTATCATCATCGGTCCTCTGGAGTTGTAATTGTTATTGCATTGATCCAGGTTTTTAAGTCCATCCAAGTTATCTGTCTTGTCATCGTGTTGCTATTGTGGACATTCATTCTACTTCTATGCTTTGACTTTTTCTTTCTCTTTCTCCTCCCATACTTATCCACTTTTTTCCCTCCTCTTCTTCTGCTTCCTCTTATTGTCATAGATTGAGAGTAAAAAGGAATCTTGGAGCCTATCAGTCCAAACTTTTCTCCTATTTTGCAAATAAACTGAGGAATGGAGTAGTTAAGTGACTTGCCCAAGGTGAGTAATTCAGCTAATAAATATTTAATCAGATGCCTATGATATTCCAGGCACTGTGCTACATCCTAGGAATATAAAGAAAGGAAAAAGAAAGTCCCTTTCCTCAAGGAGTTCCTAATCTAAGTCAGGGGAGACAGCATGGAAACAATTATGTACAACAGGATATAAACAAGAGAAACTGGAAAATAATCAACAATTGAAAGGCACTAGAACTAAAGTAACCCAAATAATAAATGTCTGAAGTAGGATTTGAGTAAATGTCTGAGATAGGCTATGTCTGAGGTTCCAGGTCCAGTATCTTAGACGCTACTTTTTCCTGACTTCCTTCTTATTTGCCTACTCATTTCTTTTCTTTTCATTTCAGTATCTCTGGTTGTAATTTCAGTTCTACTATTCACATGCATGAAAATAGCCCACAAATGTATATAGTCACCGGTATTGCTAGATGCACACAAATATCAATGGACACACATGCACATTTATGCCCATGCCCATTACACAGATTGTGATATCTTTGGGAATATATACACATGATATATCAGAGATCACCTCATCCAGCCCCCTCATTTTTTTTTGCTGAGACAATTGTGGTTAAGTGACTTGCCCAAGGTCACACAGCTAGGAAGTGTTAAGTGCCTGAGAGTAGATTTGAACTCAGGTCCTTCTGACTTCAGGGCTGGTGCTCTATACACTGTACCATCTAGTTGCCCCCAGCCTCCTCATTTTACAGATGAATAAGTGGAGACAAAGACAAGTAAAATAATTTGCTCAAAGACACGCATTGAAAGAAAATATATCAATTAAATCCCTAGACTTGACTAAAACATCAAAAGTGAGCATTTTTTCTCCTGCACATCTATATTAGCAGTAGCTGCTTATGGATAATAATAAAGAAGATATATGCTGAAGGGGAGGGGGTGGTGAAGAAAAAATGTTTAGGAGAAAAAAGTAGAAAGGTTCTTTAAAGAATATGAGTGATATGAAGAGTAGCCTGTCCCCTTTCTCTTTTGGTCAATAGGACAGCCCTTTGACCCCCCAGTTTCAGATCAACAATGCTTTTTCCAATATCAGACGCTCCATAACTTTTGGGCATCACTTTGAGTACCACGATTCTCAGTTTGGGGAGCTGCTGAAGAGTCTGGATCATATTACAGTGCTTGAAGCCAGGTGGAAGAGTCAGGTAACAGACCATCCCTTCCTAGGCAGAGTTGGCTCAGCCTCAATTGGGTTATGGACTTTCTCCATGGGAAAAAAAAAAAAAAAAACCAAGAACCAAGAACGGCTGTGTGATTTTGGCAGGAGCTGCATCAGCTTGTGCTTGACTTCCTCTAAGCAATAAAAGGGGCTGAGAATGGGAAAGGAAGGAAACAAGATCTTTATAAACAATGAGATGAAAAAAAAATGCCTGGGGGACCCATGCTGTTCCAGAACACTGTGATCTCCAAATAATGGAAAACAAATTTTCATACAGTTTTAAGTTTTTTTTTCTAGAATCTTTATCCAAATTGCAAATTTACAAATGCTTATTGAGCATTTATGGTGTGCCGAGTATTGTGCTAGGAGATGAGGATACAATGACAAAAATGAAGCAGCCCCTGATTTCTGGTGCCTTATGTTCTGTTGGAGGAGATAATATGCTCTCAAATGAGTGTATGTGCAAAGAAATAAATCCAAGGTTTTGTAGGGGTGCTATTAGGAGCTTGGAGGATAAGAAAAGATTTCATGGAGAAACTGTCTCTTGAGTAGAGTTTGAGAGAAACTAAGAGTTTTATCCTCACCTATGCAGGGGAAGAGACAGACAGGCAGACAGAGTTGAAGAGAGTCACAAACACACACTGAGAGACATACAGAGAGAGAGAGACAGAGAGAGACAGAGAGAGACAGAGAGAGAGACAGAGAGAGAGACAGAGAGAGAGACAGAGAGAGAGACAGAGAGACAGAAAGAGAAAGAGAGAGACAGAGAGAGACAGAGACAGAGAGAGAGATGATTGGAAGGGGAGAACAGCAGGAAGGGAGGGAGATTCAGAGACAGAGATAAGAGATATAGACAGCTAGAGAAAGAAAAAGAGAAAAATCAGAGAGACACAGACAGTTAAAGTGCTGACATTTAAGTTTTGGAAACAACTTTACATTTAGTAGCTCCCACCTCAGTGATTTTGCCAGGACTGCTCTCCCTCCTCACTTCACCTCTTAGCTTCCTTTAAGAATGAGTTCCAATTTCACAGTCCAAGGCCTTCCAGTTTCTTGTCCCTTCCCCTCTCAGATTACATTTTAACAATTCTGAATATATCTTGAACATAATGATTTCCATGACATCTCTCCCATTAAAAAGCAAACTACTTGAAGACAGGGACTGGCATTTTCCCCTTTTCATTGGATGCCCAGCATTTAGTACAGGAGCTGGCACATAGTAAGTGCTTAATAAATCCTTGTTGACTGACTGACTTCCTGAGATCTTCACAACATCCCTTTGTGCTACTTGCTATTAATATCATTACTTTACAGGTAATGAAACTGAGGCTGAGAAGTTACTGACTTGCCTCATGGCTATTAAGTGTCTGAGACTCAGGTCTTCCTGAGTCTTACTCCAGCACTCCATCTACCTTTCCTCCTAGTTGCTCCGTGAATAAGTCTCACCAAAGGAGTCACTGGCTAACAATTTCACTTAACTCTTCATGAGCCTGGCTTTGGGAGAAAATCAGGGGAAAGGGTGGATAACATTAGCCCTTATTTCCCTAAGAGAAGCAAAATGGAAATTCAGGAGAGAATTCTGTGCGGCTAGTGGGGAAATGCAGGCCCAAGTACTAGCAATTTCCCTGGAAAGAATCTTTCCCTTCTTTGCAGGTTGTGAACCTACCTAGATTGGTGACATGTTGAAAGAATTATTTACTTACATTAGGACATGGCAAAGGGGCTTGTGTATGAGACAAGAGATGATTGGTTGGATGCTAGCTTGAGTATTGGAAGAGCAACAGTATGGGAGGATAGACTGGTTACAGGGAGCATGAATTCCAGAGGTATTTAGACATATAATTAGGATAAATTCCATGATGCAAAAAAAATGGTATAATGAGGAAGATAAAGAGATAGGGTGGCCTAATAGGAAGTGATTTCCTCTTAATAGATGAAGGATAGACTTTTAGAGGATGGGTAAAATAAGGAATAAGAAGCCATGGGAAGAAGATAAGGTAACAGGAATAAAAGGAAAAGAAAGGCTAAGAAGGAAAGCAGTGAACAGAAAGAAGATGGAGGTCAATTCACAAATAGTAGATATATATTTGAATGTGAATTAGGAAAAATACTAAAATTCATTTAAAAAACAAAAAGTAAAGAATATCAAGAGAACAAAATAATTTTAGCAGCCAAAAATAATATTGTATTTGGCAAGTGCAAAAACTTAAGATTTTGGGATAGGAATACATTATTTAGTGAAAAAATGGTTTGGAAAACTGGACAGCCACATGGCAGAAACTGAACATAAACTGATATCCTACATCATTTTCCAAGATAAGGGTAAAATGGATACATTCCGTAGATATAGAGAAATTTAAAACAACACTGAACATATTTATCAGTCTTATGTACAGGTAAAGAATTAATGAATAAAAAAGATATAGAGAAAATTTAGGAATAAAATAAATAACATCAATTAAATTAAATTAGAAAAGGTTTTGTACAAATAAAACAAATGTAGCCAAGACCAGAAGGAAAGCAGAAAATTATGGAACATTTTTGTAAAGATGGTTTATCAGATAAAGGTCTCATATCAAAAATGCATAAGGAGGGGGCGGAGCCAAGATGGCAGAGTGAAGACAAGACTTTCTGTGTCCTCCTCTGACCTTCTCTCAAACCAACAGAAAATTAAGCCTCTGAACTGATTTTTAATACAAATATTTGGATTACAAAACATTCCTTGAAGAAAGTACCTTTGAAGAGCTCCAGAACAGATCTGTTTCAGTTGGTCAGGGGATCGGTTGGTTTGTCGGCATCCAGGAGACAGGGCAGAAAGCCAGGCGGGACTCAGTGTGGCAGATTCTAAACACCTAGGGAGTCTATCTGAGGCTCTAGGGACACTGCCCTGATTGCAGGCAGGTGCTTTGGCAGATTTTAACCCTCTGCAAATGCAAGGACTTAGCCCAACGGCCCAGCACCAGAAGTTAATTTGCAGAATTGCCCCAAGGCAAACTACCATAGCCGCTGCTTCCCTGCTTTAAACAGACCCCAAGCTTTTAGAAAAATGAGTAAGAAACAGAAGAGAGCTCTCACCATAGACAGCTTTTATGGAGAGAAAGGACAGACCCCAGATCCTGAGGTTCCTAAAACAACTACAGAGGAAGCCACAAAGGCGGTCATAAGCTGGTCCCCCTTTCACATGGCTTTCCTGGAAGACTGCATAAAGAATCTCAAAAGAAAGTTAGATGAAAAATGTGGAAATGAATTGAGATCAGTGCAAGAAGCCCTCCAAAAGAGATATGATATAAACACCAATTTACTGAAAAATAAAATTGGCGAAATGGAAAAACTGTAATTAGAATCACATAAGATCTGTCAGCCTCCACATTGAAGGATCGAAGGGTCTGGAACCAGATATTCTGAAAGGCAAAGGAACTTGGATTACAGCCAAGAATAACCTATCTAGGTAGAATGACCATTATTCTCCAGGGAAGAAGATGGTCATTTAATGATATAGGTGAATTTCACCTATTTCTAATGAAAAGACCAGATCTGAACAAAAAATTTGACCTCCAAACACAGAACTCAAGAGAAGCATAAAAAGGTAAAAATGAAAGAACTCTTGAGAACTATATTTCTACTATGGGTATGCTTAAAGAATGGGGGTATATTTTGATATTACTTTGAAAATATGAAAAAGAAGCTAGTGGTGGAAAGGCTATCCTACTGGGAAAAAGAGGGAAAAGGTGGTAAAATAAGGGTTAAAAAAAGGAGGTAAAAATACATAAAGAACTTTCTTGAATATCAAAAAATATGAGTCATTCCCCAACTGGTAAATGGTCTACGTTTGGGAACAGGAAGTTGTCCAATGAATAAATCTGAACAATTTATATTCAGAAGGAAAAAAGATGCTCTAAATTATTATTTGTTAAAGAAATGAACATTTTAATAAATCTTCAAATATAATTTTACAACTATCAGATTGCTACAATGATAGAATAAAGTTACAAATGTTGGAAGGGATGTTTTAGAATATGGACACTAATTCCTTGGTGGAATTACGAAATGATCCATGCATTTTGGAGATGAATCTGCAATTATGCACAGATAGATATTACACTACCTAGACCCTTAGACCTAGGAATACCACCATTTGGTCTATTTTTGAAAATCATTAGGGGATAAGAAAAATAACTTTTTTGTTCTAAAATGGTTGTAGTAGCTCTCTTTGCTTTGACAAAGACCTGGAAATTGCAGGGATGCACCTAAGTTGGGGAATGGCTAAGGTAGTTGTGGTATACGATTATAGTGGAACACTATTGTGCCATAACAAATGAGCTCAGTGATTTCAGAGAAACTTGGAAAAACTTGAAGGAAATACTGAATAGTGAAATGAGCAAAACCAGCAAGAGATGCCACCTTTATCCAGAGAAATGACTAGATAAATAGAAGCATGTATAGAATAATTTTTACATATCTATCCATCTCTCTCTCTCTCTCTCTCTCTCTCTCTCTCTCTCTCTCTCTCTCT